>JBAKBP010027843.1:0-29483 GCA_037953745.1 Lithodes maja | reverse complement strand
CAAGTGGTCAATTCTACCTCGTACCAACATCTGCACTTACAGTATATGTTGGAGATACAGTAGGTGCTCAACCTAAATAGCGCGGTAGTGTTAACTCTGCCCAGGCTTTGCATCCTCCTTGGATGTGTTTTCATATGCACTATACTACTATATATAACTCTGTATGTATATTATATCGTCTGCACTCCTTTGATTAGCGTAACAAATAGAAAACAACAAAAACACATATATTCCCTTTAGAGTGCGGAGCTTTACTATCTTGTGTAACTCTTTATTGTTGTATGTGTATGAAGGAGACAAAAGGCAAAGCTGCCTGCAACAAGTGTCTACCCCTATGTTGAAAGATTGAGAGAACCAATTTGCTTATTTATTTATGTTTTTATTTGTATTTTATATTTATTATGTTCTTTGATTTTATTTTGTGTACAGTATTATAAAGAAGAGTGGTGTGCTTGTTTAATGTAATTAAATGGATAGGAGATGGAGGTACTGGTGAGAGCAAGCTGTTTTACTCTCTGAGTCGGTGACACACACAGAAACAGTGCGAGAAGCCAGGCTAATGAAGCAGGAGTTCCAGCAACTCTTTATCACATGCCTATGAGGCTTCCCATGGATATTGCCCTGCTTGATTGGTGTCTACAATCTCCCCATTTTAGATCCTCTGCACTCCATTGTTTAGCGTAACAAATTGAAACAACAAAACAAAACATATTCCTTTGTGAGTGTAGGGCTTTACTATGTTGTACATCACTGTATGTATTGTATATCCCCTGTACTCGTTTGTTTGTCCGCGTAACCTATATATCCCTTTGAGAGTGTGGGGCTGAAGGCGACAAACAGAATGGATCAAAAGAGTGTTGTTGTGTTATATGTCCAGGAACAACGACTACACCCTGTTCCAAATAAATAGTCTAAAACTCTTGAACATTGACCGTTATAACTCACAAACGACTAGAGTAATCGTGTTAATATTTCTACCACTTGGGAAAGGTCACCCAGGGAATAGGTGTGGACATATACAGCCCATTTGCTCTAGCCTTTTCTTAGTTACAGAGTTTAGGGTTCACGATATCTGGACTACTAATTTGGAACAAGGTATACCCGGTCCCAGGTTGTGAAGCGGTTGAGTCACTGTGTTCCCTTGTTGTACAGTCCCGGACAATAGTTATAACACATTCAACACTTGCATTCTATTCCTGGCTCCGGGATATAATGGATTGGGCGTTTAATTTGTCAGAACACAGTTTTCACCTGAGCTATGATAAATACATCGAAATATATAAATAATAACATAAACGTCTTTAGTAGTCCCGTAAATTCATCCAATTTTAGCTTGTGCGTGTTTTAAGGTAAATAGCGATCATACAGTGATGCTATGTTCTTACAATGCTCATAGGGCGGTATATCATGTTCATACAGGAATAAAGATAAACATTCATTAACTGATTGTTTTGGAATGTGTTTTATGGAGATGTGTTCTGTTAAGACTTGAGAGGTGGTTCGTAGTTATTTGTTTATTTATTTATCATTATTATTTTCAGTTACCTTCTTACCTTCTTAGATGAGAGGTGAGGCGGAGGGTATGTCAGATCATTACCTGGTGGAGGGAAAGCTAAGAGTTAAGAGTTACAGGAGAATAAGAGACAAGCGTGAAGTAAGAGAGGTAATAAAAGTTAGTGAGTTAGAGAAGAGTGAAAAAGAGAGGGAGTACAAGGAAAGACTAAATGAAAAGTGGATGGAAGTGAGAGAGATGGAAGAGAGAGAAGTAGAGGTTGAATGGCAACAGTTTAAGGAAGGAGTGAAAGCAAGTGCAGAGGTAGTATGCGGCAAAAGGAAAGTAGGAGGCAGAGGTATCAGGAAGGGAAGCGAGTGGTGGAGTGATACGGTGAGAAAGGCAGTTGAGGAGAAGAGACAGTGTTTTGAGAGGGTTTTACAGGATGGTAGTGTTGAGGTATGGGAGAGGTACAAGGAGAAAAGGAGAGATGCAAAACGGAAAATTAGAGAAGCGAAAAAAGATGCAAACGAAAGGTGGGGCCAAAAGCTGAGTGAGAATTTTGAAGAACGAAAGAAGATGTTCTGGAAGGAGGTAAATAAAGTAAGGAAAGGAGGACAAAAGAGGGAAGAGTCAGTGAAAGATGAAAATGGAGAATTACTAGTGGAACCAGTTAAAGTGAGGAAAAGATATGCTGAGTATTTTGAATCTTTGTTAAATACAAAAGATGGAAGAGAAGCAGTGATTGAAGCAGAGGTGGATGGAGATAGGTTACCCAGGCCACCCAGGTGGCAGGGAATGAATGAAAGGATTGAGGAAAATGAGGTGAAAGAAGCAGTGAAACAAATGAGAGCGGGAAAAGCAGAAGGTTTGGATGGTATTGCTGTGGAGTGTATAAAGAAGGGTGGAGATGTGATAATAGATTGGTTGGTGAGACTTTTCAATGTGTGCTTTGTTGTGTCAATGGTACCAATAGACTGGAAGAGTGCATGTATTGTGCCGTTGTACAAGGGGAAGGGAGATCGGCAGGAGTGTTCAAGTTATAGAGGTATTAGTTTATTGTCAGTGGTTGGAAAGCTGTATGGCAGGGTGTTGATAGAGAGGATAATAAAGTGTACGGAAGTTGCAATAGGAGAAGAACAGTGCGGTTTTAGGAGGGGAAGAGGGTGCGTGGATCAGATGTTTGCAGTAAGACAGTTATGCGAGAAGTATTTAGAGAAGCATAAGGAGATATTTTGGGCTTTTATGGACTTGGAAAAAGCGTATGATCGTGTGGACCGTGAAGCAATGTGGAAGGTGTTAAGGATTTATGAAATAGGAGGAAATTTGTTAGAAGCAGTTAAGAGTTTTTATGAAGGGAGCAGAGCATGTGTGAGAGTAGGAAATGGTGAGTTGAGTGAATGGTTTGAGGTAAAGGTAGGTTTGCGACAGGGTTGTGTAATGTCACCATGGCTGTTTAATATGTTTATGGATGGTGTGGTGAGGGAGGTGAAAAGGAGAACTATGGGAAGAGGATTGGGTTTAGTAGGAAAGAATGGTAGAGATTGGGAGTTGAATCAGTTGCTGTTCGCTGATGACACAGCATTGGTGGCGGATTCTGATGAGAAACTGCAGCGGGTAGTCAAAGAGTTTGGTGTGGTTTGTGGAAGGAGGAAACTGAAGGTGAACGTCAATAAAAGTAAAGTAATGGTGTGTAATAGGGGAGAGCATAGGGTGAATCTAGATGTGAGGCTGGATGGGGAAATATTGGAACAAGTAGAGTGTTTTAAATATCTAGGAGGAACGATAAGCAGGAGTGGAGGTATGGAAGTGGAGGTAAAACAGAGAGTGTGTGAAGGAAGGAAGGTTTTCGGAGCAATGGGAAGTATGTGGAAGACGAGAAATCTCGGAGTGAAAGTAAAAAGTGCACTGTATCAAGGAATTGTTGTGCCAACAGTGATGTATGGGGCTGAGACATGGGCTCTGAAGAAAAAGGAGAAAAGAGGGCTGGATGTGATGGAGATGAGCTGCTTGAGGAGTATGTGTGGAGTTACTCTAGAGACAGATTGAGGAATGAAGAGATACGTAGGAGAGTGGGGCAGCAGGAACATTTGTCAGCCAGAGTGGACAGAAGGGTGCTGAGCTGGTATGGTCATGTTGAACGAATGGGAGATGAAAGGCTTACAAAGAGAATATGTGAGTCAGGTACAAGGGGAGATAGAAGGGCAGGAAGACCCCCATTGAGATGGAGAGACTGTGTAAGAAAGGCTTTGGATGATAGAGGAATGACTATAGATCAGGCAGAGGAAGTGGTGGTGGACAGGAGTGAATGGAGAATGCTTGTGAATAGTTGAGTGAACACGTGGTCATTTGGAGTAAGGGGTCGGGCGCAAGTTCGACTAGATAATAGTCCATCAGGCGCCTGGCCCGGGGGGACGATTAATATGAAGGGTGTGCCTGGAAGTGTGGTGGGAGGGCTTGTGGCTTTGGCTCCGCTGCATGTCTGCCTGCCGAGATCGGAACCTCTCCGGGTGGTCAGGGGCTGGGGGAGTGCTGGAGCGACCTTGGTGACCCTGGTCTCTGGGTCTTCTCCTGGGTGACCTGGATGTGTGTGAGTTTGTGCTTTTTATCTGTGTTTATTTTTTGTTTTATGTTGTTTTTGTGTTTTCCCTGTTCTTGCTCTGTCTTGAGTCGGCTACCCCCAAAATGGGGATTGGGCCAGAGCATATAGATAGATAGATAGACCTTCTTAGCCCTCCATCAAGCTCACGAAAATACCCCAAAGACCCTCCTTCGAGATATATGTGTGCATGGCCCAGCCAAAGGCCCGTTCCTTCTAAATTGCAGGCTCGCTATCGTTCGTCAGAAGAAAAAAAAATCGCCGCCTAAATGGCACGAAAGGTCTTAAAATTGTTAAAGTAATGGTGTGAACGTCATAAAATCTCAAAACTTATGGGGCTAAACATGAAAGAGAAGGGGTTCCAGAACACCCCCCTCCCACCTCCCTTAAGAGAAAAGTCGTAGCTGTGAAAACGTTATATGATTTGTATATCCTACAGATGCTACACAAACTTGACAAACCCTACCAGTCCAATCTCCATGTTTTTTATTAATGCTCTCACCAGGCGATCCCATTCAGTGTAGAAAAACAAAATCCGCTCTCTGGGTCAAAAGGTAAATAAAAAAAACAGTTAAAAAAAGTCAATTGAACTATTCCCCCCTCCCCTCCCCCCGAACACTCACACATACAAACCTCTCTCACACACTTTTTTGTTTTTAACACTATTTCTATGCGAGGGTGTGTTTTTTCCGACAAACCCTGTTCCGCACTATAACTAATGTTTTGTCCAGCTAAGGATCGATAATCGTAGATGTGGCATTGCGCGGTGACGTTGCGTGATTGGTAGAAAGGATGTAGGTTTAATTTACACTAATACTATGTATGGACAATACGGTTAATATGCACAATACTTGTAGCCTGCTGTAGCCTACATAACCATGCTTGCAGCTACAGAATTATACACATACATACACAATAATGTTTTTTTTTTGTTTTTGTTTTTTTGTTTTTTTTTGGGGGGGGGGGTGCCGACTCAAGACAGAGCCAGAATATGGACAACACAACAAAAAACAATGAACCCACAAAAACAAAACACAACATCACACAAATCAAGGTCATCCAGGAAAAGACCCAGAGACCAGGGTCACCAAGGTCCCTCCAGCACTCCCCCGGCCCTCGACCACTCGGAGAGTTTCCGATCTCAGCAGGCAGACATGCAGCGAAGCCCTACCACCATAAGCCCGCCCACTACACTTCCAGGCGCACCCTTCATATATACCGTCTCCTCGGGCCAGGCGCCTGATGGACTATTATCTAGTCCAACTTGCGCCTGACCCCTTCCCCCTAATGACCACATGTTCACTCTTCTATTCACAAGCATTCTCCATTCATTCCTGTTTATTACCACTTCCCTTGCCTGATCTATAGTCATTCCTCTATCATCCAAAGCTTGTCTTACACAGTCTCTCCATCTCAATGGGGGTCTTCCTGCCCTTCTATCTCCCCTTGTATCTGACTCACATATTCTCTTTATAAGCCTTCCATCTTCCATTCGTTCAACATGACCATACCATCTCAGCACCCTTCTGCCCACTCTGGCCGACAAATATTCTTGCTGTCTCACTCTCCTACGTATCTCTTCATTCCTCAATCTGTCTCTACGAGTAACTCCACACATACTCCTTAATAACAAAGTCTGGTAAAAAACAAAAATTCCCGCCTCCGAGCGGCTGTTCCATCCGCAACCCCCCCACCACACCACATTTACAACATTTCCTGAACATCTAGGCTACTATAAATGTAGTACATAACTTATTTTACATGTACTTAGTGTTAAAAGACCTTTTATATGCGCTTAAACAGCCAAATGTCCTTAACTCTTCAATTATAATGAGATGCAACAAGTTTACTTTAATGAATTGTTCCTTTAGGCATCTTGGGTACATATGCATTTTCGGTTAACACCTGCTTGTATTGCAAAATATCAATGCTAAACGGCATTTACGAAATTTAGAATAGAAGACACTATTGTACTTTGTAGATATGATGATTCATATAATATCAATGAAACAGTTATTATAATTTTTATCAAAAACCAACGAAATAAAACAGTAATTTCAAACAATCACACGACGACATCACCGCGCAGGTGCCACATCTATATGATTCTGGATCATCTGCTGGAAAAAAAATCAGGTATAATGTTGAACAAACCCCCAATCGTAGGGTGGGCTACTGTTGTTTATATAATTTACTCCTTTCTCCCTCTTGTTTAGCCCCATTATTATGACATTTTAAGCCGTTCGCTCCATGAGTTTCCATATTTAAAGTCCTTTTGCCCCATGTATGTCAATTTCAAGACTTTTCATGCCATTTAGGTGTCGATTTCTTCCTGGCGAGCGACAGCGATCCTGCAATTTCGAAGGAACAAGCCTTTGGCCGGGGCATTTTTCTACCGAAAATTGCACAAATTTATCTCAAAGGGGTCTCTTTATTTGTATTCTATTATTATTATTATTATTATTACTTTTTTTGGTTTTGGTTAATGGAGGTCTAGGTAGGAAACATGAAAACTACCACAATCTTCTACTTCACCTCTTGTACCTTGTCTCTGTCTAACCTCTGAAATGATTCCTCCTAACCTTCATCAACCATACCCTTATTACTACTACCACCATCCTCTGTTTCACCTCTTGTACCTCGTCTTTATCAAATTCCTAACATGATTCCTCCTAGTCTTCGTCAACCATACCACTGTTACTACTACCACTATCCTCTGTCACCTCCTGTACCTCGTCTCTATCCAATCCAAATAATTCCTCCTAGTCTACATTAACCATACCACCGTTACTACTACCATTATCTTCTATTTTCCTCCTTCAGCTTGTCTGTCAAACCTATGAAATTAAACATCCTCCACCGTTCTCTTTGGATATCTTACTTTATTTCTGGTATTAACACTATCTAGTCCGACGTCTGTGGGTTATTATAATATTATGTTAAATTAATTATTATTGAGTATTTTGCTTCCTCTTACCATTTCGAGCCCTGTAATATAGTTCATTCCCTACACTAAAATAACGCCTTTCAAGCTAAACAATGGTCACTCAGATCCCCTTCAAACTAAATTTGTACATTTTTCGATATATAAATGTCCCGGCCAACATCCAATTTCTTCTAAGTTAAAGGCTCGCCATCGCTCGCCCAAATCAGGGCGGATCCCAAAAGACCCCCGTCGGACCAAATAAGTTTAAAGTAACCACTATTATTTATAATCATGGCTTAACCCCTTCTGTATCGGTGACGTCCTTTTTGTTATATGCTGGCAACTATTTGATCATTTTATTCAACTTGCGAAAGACCTCTAGCAATTAATAAGCTACAAGACTATCAAAATCAATCCTTTTAGCTACCATACATCTTTCCTAAGCTTCATAAAATCGTCTAAATGTAGCTGAAATCAAAGAAAAAAAGACGCCGCCGGTACAGAAGGGGTTAATGTCCGGTGCATCCAACTCCTTCAGGATACCATGACTCGTTTTAGGCAGCTTAGGAAGAGTCTCTGGGAATCAAAGGGTAACAGCTATTCTAATAACCCTCTGTCTTCCAAAATGTCTTCTTAAGGTGAATATAATCGTCTAATTATAGCCAAACTAAAGTGAAGAAATGCGTCTTCGAATAATGCAAGGGTTGGTTAAGGGGAAATTTATTTATTTATTTATTTATTTATTTATTTACTTTAGCTTCCTCCCTAGGCCTCCATCAAGCTTAAAAAATACCCGCAAAACCCCCCAATGACATACATTTGTGCATACAGTATATCGGTAGAAATATGTCCCGGCCGAAAGATGATTCCTCCTAAATTACAGGCTCGCTATCGCTTGCCAGAAAATATCGGTACCTAAATGGTACGAAAAGGTCTTAAAATTGACAAAGAATTAGGGTGAAAGTTCTTATAATAGCCAAACTAATGGTGTGAACGTCTTAAATTATCAAAACTAATGGGGCAAAAGATGCGGGAGAAAGGAGTCCAGAAACCCCCCCCCCCCCCCCCCATCCCCCCTTTAGTCATAGCAGCAAAATAAGATACATATAGTTTGTTTTTGTTTTTAAATCTACAACGGGTATTTTAAATCTACAACGGGTATTTTGAGTAATCTACAACGGGTATTTTAAATCTACAACGGGTATTTTAAATCTACAACGGGTATTTTAAATCTACAACGGGTATTTTAAATCTACAACGGGTATTTTGAGTCATCTACAACGGGTATTTTAAATCTACAACGGGTTATTTTAAATCTACAACGGGTATTTAAATCTACAACGGGTATTTTGAGTAATCTACAACGGGTATTTTAAATCTACAACGGGTATTTTTAAATCTACAACGGGTATTTTTAAATCTACAACGGGTATTTTAAATCTACAACGGGTATTTTGAGTAATGGCAAAGTAAATATATTTTGAGTAATGGCAAAGTAAATATATTTTGAGTAATGGCAAAGTAAATATATTTTGAGTAATGGCAAAGTAAATATATTTTGAGTAATGCAAAGTAAATATATTTGAGTAATGGCAAAGTAAATATATTTTCTCAATGGTAATTTCCCAAGTGGGTGCTACCAATATGTAATTAACACAACACGATTCACATATTTTAACCTATACCTCAACAACATAACACAATGAAAAGACACACAGAACCTTAGGAATGTTTGGAGGGCTGGTGAAGAGAGAGCAGGGCTGGCCAACGTAGGTCGTAGATCCTAGGGGCAGCACCTCCGGGGGCAGGGCGTCCTCGAGCCACACTTCTGGGGGCAGGGCATCCTCGGGCAGCACTTCCAGGGTGTAAGGCGTCCTCGGGCAGCACTTCAGGCTTCAGACTTCAGGAAGGTGGGGCGTCCCTCCGCCAGGACTCCAGGGGGGCACTTCAGGATCTCATACTCTCCAGGCAGGGCAGGGGCAGGCTGGTGCAGGCTGGTGCCAGCTACACAGTTACTGCTACTCGGTTCCTAGGTAGGGGTTGAATAGTACGGTCGTGTGGCTTGCATACATTTCCACAATTTACCTGAGATAATGTGCGGCGTTTTCCTTGACTCCAGTTTACAGGTGTTCAACATCAGAGGGATATTGTGAAATGGTTGTGATGAAGTTGTGAGGTAATTACTTATCGTAGGTATACCTAGTCGTAGTTTACATGGATATGTAACCTACACATACGATAAGTTACCTACGATAAGTAATTACCTCACAACTTCATCACAACCATTTCACAATATCCCTCTGATGTTGAACACCTGTAAACTGGAGTCAAGGAAAACGCCGCACATTATCTCAGGTAAATTGTGGAAATGTATGCAAGCCACACGACCGTACTATTCAACCCCTACCTAGGAACCGAGTAGCAGTAACTGTGTAGCTGGCACCAGCCTGCACCAGCCTGCCCCTGCCCTGCCTGGAGAGTATGAGATCCTGAAGTGCCCCCCTGGAGTCCTGGCGGAGGGACGCCCCACCTTCCTGAAGTCTGAAGCCTGAAGTGCTGCCCGAGGACGCCTTACACCCTGGAAGTGCTGCCCGAGGATGCCCTGCCCCCAGAAGTGTGGCTCGAGGACGCCCTGCCCCCGGAGGTGCTGCCCCTAGGATCTACGACCTACGTTGGCCAGCCCTGCTCTCTCTTCACCAGCCCTCCAAACATTCCCTAAGGTTCTGTGTGTCTTTTCATTGTGTTATTGTTGTTGAGGTATAGGTTAAAATATGTGAATCGTGTTGTGTTAATTAATTCTGAGATCTGTGCCCAAGATCTTTTAATTACGTTTTGTTTTCATCCTTCAGAATCGTTATATAAAGACTTAGCTAAGGTCTGTGTTTAAGACCTAGTGTTCAAAATTAATTTATTTGCTCTACAACGTCCTACGCATACGTTATATACATTTGTTTTAATTAACTCACCTTGCCACACTCACATATTTGCCTAATATATGAATTCTATTGTGTATTTTGCAAGTTAAGGTCGACATGTATTTCGTGTGTAATTACCCTTCTTGAGTCATCACTGATTACCTAGAACCTACGCCCAATTTTATAATTAATTTACCACAGTATCCTCGTTGAGAAGTGTTGTTACTTTATCAACAACACATTTATTTCCAGAGTTCCCCCATTTTTACTCTCTTACTTAAACTCCATTGTAATTATTTAATGAACTAGTACTTACGTTCATTTGATTACTGATGTAAGTAATTCTGATTCTTCATGCTTAGGAATTCCAGCATTGCATAGTCTGTTACTTAATTCCACATCACTTACCATACACCTTTAATTCTAGTGTATGTTCATTGTCAGACTCTGTTAACTCGTTCAGACGTCTGGGTAATACTATTTTGAGTGTTACCTTAGCACAACTTCGTTGTGTGTGCCCCCTTCTTTTTATAATTAATATTTAATTAATTAATAATTACACTGTCATTCATTGATAGATCCAGAGCGTTCATTGTCTAAGCTCATTTAGTCAATTATAATCTGTTCTTAAATACCATTAATAGATATTCTTCTATATTCCATCCCTAATTACATATTCAATTTATATCTGAATTCCTCGGCTTCGTTTCGTTATTCTTACATACGATCGATCGTTGACGTGAATATAAGATATTCATTAGAAATGACATAATTTAGTCCACCCACTTAATCTTTTGTAAAATAAATTAAATCCTCTTTTGCCTCCAATTTCAGAGTAACATTATTTAAATTATAATTCTAGTTGCATTAACTTTGAGATTAATTTCAGCCACCACAGTCCAGTAGGTGACCTGACCTCCACAGTTTAAGTAGGAAGGCCACTTGAGAATACCGCGACTACCTAGCCGGCTCGCCACTACCAGTCGTGTGACTCAGCCTCCCCACCTGAGTTATTGTTTACTCTCTCAACTCTCCCAGCCTCTCTTGTTTGAGATTGTGTTCTAGTGCTTTCACTGTTGTTTTATGCACCGAAGACACTCGACTCACATCACGATTATTATTAAGGGTTGATTCTATAAGTTACGTGTATTATTGAGTTGCAGATTATTCACCTTGTTATAACCTCAGTTGAAGAGCTATTGCTCCCCATTCATGATCTACCATTTATATGTCTGGTAATCCTTGCCTGATAGTTCCAATAATTATCTAGGTGAAGCTACATTCTGATTTTCAGGTATTAGATTTAATTGAATAAACATGTGCATAATTGTTATGTGTGTTGTTATTGAGCACTGTAGTACCTAATTGAATACTTATTTGTGAGAGTAAGACTGTGTTAGATTTGACCCTGTTGAGTTATTTACGGTCTATAAGTCCAGATCTGGATTTTAGTAAAGACTATATCACTAGCTGTAAATATTATAGCCCGACATAATATATATATACCGGTATATATATATATATATACTGTGTATATACATTATATGATAGAACACGATAAGCCAGATCCAAGAAGGGAAGAGGAAGATATTGAATTGAAAAATGAGAGAGGAGCGTTGAAATATTGGCGAGTAAATGCAGGGAGGAAGGAAGGAAGGAAATAAAAGATGGTGGTAGTGATGGTGAAGGGCGGTAAGGGGAGGGAAGGAGGGAAGAAACACACGAAAGAAGGAAGGGAGATATATATGAATGAAGAATGAAAATAAAGTAGGAGAAATATAAAAGCTTGTGGTAGCCCTGGTGGAAGAGGGGGAGATAGTAGAGCAGAAGGGAAGGAAGACACGAAATAACGAGGAAGGGGTGTATAGAGGAAGACAGAAAGGAAGGGAGAAACAAAATACAAAATGGTGGTCACAGAAGAGGAGGGCGCAGGTGGAACAGAGGGAAAGATGAGGGATGGAAGAAACGAACGAAAATGTGGAAGGATGAAAGAAGAAAGGATGAGAAGAGGAAGTTGGAAACATTGTACATAAAAGTGGCAGTGATGGGGGAGGACGGTAGGGGATGGGAGAAGGTGGAACAGGGGGGTGGGGGGGAGAGGAGGAAAGAGAGAAAATAATTAATGAAGAGAGGAAGGAACGAAGGAAGGAAGAGAGAAAGGAAGTTGGAAGGTAAAAGATTGGACTGGGCAGGGTATGGGGGGGGGGGGGGGTGAAACAGGGATTTAGGAAAGGAGGGAAGGCAGAGACGAAGGAAAGAATAGAGGGTTGCATGAGGGAAGAGAAGTGGATAATAAAAGATGGAGGGAAGGGGAGAGGAAAAGGAGGGAAATAGTGAAGGAAGGCAGAGAGGGAGGGAAAAACGAATGCATGAATGGAAGAAGGAAGGAAGAGAGGGTGGGAGAATGAATGAGTGGAAGAAGGACGGAAGAGAGGGTGGGAGAATGAATGAGTGGAAGAAGGAAGGAAGAGAGGGTGGGAGAATGGATGAGTGGAAGAAGGGTGGGAGAATGAATGAGTGGAAGAAGGAAGGACAAGAGGGTGGGAGAATGAATGAGTGGTGTTACGACTGGGGTTCAAATATATCAGGGCTCTTATTCATTGGACTAGTAATGGCATAAATGCTACAACGGAAAGCGCTAGATCCAACCTCTGATGTATATTCCCAGTGAACAAAGAACACAAATACTCTACAGAGTTCTATATGCAATAATAGGCTATCAAACTCTCAATAAATGTGCGTCTACTCTAGGCTTAATGTTATGTGAAAACAGCCTATTACTACCTATAACCGAAGGTGCTTGGTTATGGTATGCAAAGTAAGGTGGTAAGAGAAGTTACAGCTTACGTTACTTTAATCAATAAATGTCAGGCACTCCTGCATGAAAGAAAGTGCACTAAAGTCCTTCAACACTAACAAGGAATCTTCTTTAAATGTTAGATGCTATAAAGATGCTCGTATCGGAAATGGAACCCAAAAAGGCAGGCAGCGGAACAATGCTCGTGCAGGCTATGCACACAAAAAGGCAGAATATATAATGCCGTCGGAGCCAAGAATATCCTAAACACTACAACAATAACAATAATCGCCACGACAATGCAGTATTCCTATCAACAAAAAGAGCCTAAGTCGTTTGTGTCTCAATACATCAAACTAGGCTGCGAAATGCTTGTGTAATCATAAATGGGTATGCATAAAAAGAGTAATTAGGTTAATATACTTAATGTCTACTGTGACTGATAAAGTCTAGCTAGAGTCAATGATACGAGATACTGGTGCGCATGTCATGCGGCATAGCCTAGTGCAAATCTCAAGTCTGTGCGTCAAATATTACGTTATAATGAAGGGTAGCTATCTTGAGAAACCTTAATACCGAAGTATTAAGCGTTCTCCTGGCGTACCTCAAAGACAAACAATCGAGACTAGAACAGTGCAGAATGGTATAGGCAAAAAACCCTCATACATGCATGCTCTACTCTCAATGGCACACAGACTAGAATTTACTCAATCAACTCCAGTTCTCAGGTATGTCGTGCCGCTTTTAACTGAAGCCAGCACTCATAGGAAACAATACCTTATAATATCAGACTCCTAGTCTAGCATTATCTAATCCAGCAGAACACTAATAACTAAAGGAAGCAGTACTAAACAATATAAATGCCAACCAATGCTTCGTGATCCACTTATCTTAACAACTAACATACATGGGTTATATCAGACCTTAACGCACAATACAACTGGCCAGCATGAAGCTGATTTTGCAGAGTTAACCAGAGGGGGTATAATATTAATAACAAGGTGGTGAAAGATATGAAAAAAGAGAGAGGTAGGCAGAGGAAAAGATTCTCAGGTACGGAGCAGGGGACAGGTAGCAAGTGAAAAAGATGGGTGCGTTCTAGAAACCAGATCTGAGAGAGAGAGTGGCGAGGAACTGTATATATACTCGCACCAGCTCGAGCCGCGTGGGAAAAAAGCGGTTGCAAGTCGTCCAGCCACTAACAAGAGAGCTTGCAGCATGGCAAAGGCCTCTCTCCACCAACCCCCGCGAGGCAGCCAGCCGTGACGTCATCCAGCGCGACAAAAACACTGCGCGCTCCCTCTCACTCTGTTCTACTCTCTCTCTCTCTCCCAGATCCCATCATTACTAGTTAATGACAAAACATATACTTTACAATTAAATATATAAACCTTGACATGGGTGAAAACAAAGAGCCTTTCTGGACTGCCCATGACACGAGCTTTCATATGAAATAAAGCACACTCTAATACATAAACTGTAGCCCCATCCACTGCCCTGGCGATCCTAGCGAGTCACTGTAGGACAAGCCATGCGGTTCTAACGGAGTGGTTAACGTCACAGTGGAAGAAGGAAGGAAGAGAGAGTGGGAGAATGAATGAGTGGAAGAAGGGTGGGAGAATGAATGAGTGGAAGAAGGAAGGAAAAGAGAGTGGGAAAATGAATGAGTGGAAGAAGGAAGGAAGAGAGGGTAGGAGAATGAATGAGTGGAAGAAGGAAGGAAGAGAGGGTAGGAGAATGAATGAGTGGAAGAAGGAAGGAAGAGAGGGTGGGAGAATGAATGAGTGGAAGAAGAGAGGGTAGGAGAATGAATGAGTGGAAGGAAGGAAGAGAGGTGGGAGAATGATTGAGTGTAAGAAGGAAGGAAGAGAGGGTGGGAGAATGAATGAGTGGAAGAAGGAAGGAAGAAAGGGTGGGAGAATGGATGAGTGGAAGGAAGTGATAAGAAAGGAAGAGCGAGAGGGAGAAATAAATGAATGGAAAGGAGAGAAAAATTAATAAAAGAATGAAGTGAGAGAGAGAAGGAGGGAGGGAAAGAACGCAACATTAGTAACATAAATATGGAAGGGGAAAATGGTGGGAGAAATGAACGAATGAAAGAAGTAATGGGAGAGAGAGGGATAAATGGTTTAATGGAAGAAGGAAGAGCCAGAGGGTAAGGAAAATAATGAATGGATGAAAGAAGGAAGGGAGAGATGAACTAATGAGTATATGAAGAAGAAAGGGAGAGAGAGAGAGAGAGAGAGAGAAATTAAAGGAAGAAGGGAGGGAGAAAGAGTGATATAAATTAATGGACTATGAAAGGGAGAGAGAGTGGCAGAAATTAATGAAAGAAATATATAATGAAAGAAGGGAGGGAGTTAGGATAGAATAATGAATTAGTGAAAGAAGAAAGGAAGGGACGTAGATGAATACATTACTGAAGGAAGGAAGGACTGATTCTAGAAAGGGAGGAATGAGTGAAAAAGGGAAGGGAGGGAGGACTGGATGAAAGCAGGGAGGAATTAATTAAATAAGGAAGGAAAAAATGAATGAAGGAAAGGAGGAAGGAAAGAAAAAAAGAAGAAATTAATGAAAGAAAGAAGGAAGGAAGGAAGGAAGCAAAGGAGGAATGAATGAAAGAAAGAAGGAAGGGAGGGATAAATGAAAGGGTGGAATGAAGGAAGGCAAGGAAGAATTAATCAATGAATGAACGAAAGAAGGGAGAGATAAACGAATGAGCGAACGAAGCGAGGGAGAATTAAATTAATCAATGGAAGGAGGGTCGAAATAATTAATTAAGAATAGGGAGGAATGAAGGAATAAATTAGGGAGCTATGAATAATTGAAGCAGTAGAGGGAGGAGTGGAATTTTAAATGGAGGGAGAAAATCTAGATAAATGAAAATGAAAGGGGAGTGATGAATTAAGGGAAGAAAGGAGGGAGGAAATATTTACCGAATGAATGATGAAAGTAAGGAATGATTGACGTAGTGAGGGAGATTGAAAAATAAAACAATATGTACAAAAAAATATACATCCTAACGACAGTATTTTTGTAGAACACGAATGGATAAGGCATAACATCATATATTTTTGTAGAACACGAATGGATAAGGCATAACATCATATATTTTTGTAGAACACGAATGGATAAGGCATAACATCGTATATTTTTGTAGAACACGAATGGATAAGGCATAACATCATATATTTTTGTAGAACACGAATGGATAAGGCATAACATCGTATATTTTTGTAGAACACGAATGGATAAGGCATAACATCATATATTTTTGTAGAACACGAATGGATAAGGCATAACATCGTATATTTTTGTAGAACACGAATGGATAAGGCATAACATCATATATTTTTGTAGAACACGAATGGATAAGACATAACATCATATATAAGATAAAAGGGAGTTCAGGGAACGTGAGATATATTGGGAGGAAGGGAAAGGACATATAAATGATAAGTGAGAAGAGGAAAGGAAGGAAAACAAGAGATACAGAAGAAAAGTAGGAAGGATTAAAAGGAGAGGGAGAAACAGGCTACTACTACTACTACTACTACTACTACTACTACTACTACTACTATTTTTTCCAAGCAGGAGCAGATCTACAGAAGTGAATATAAAGACGAGAAGTATATATAAGAAAACAATTAAAATTATGTTGATGATGACAAAGTAGAAGAAGAAATAAAATAAAACAGTGAGATAATAATGTGAGAGTGAGAATGCCCTAGTTAGAACCGTGCATTGGAAGATCGCAGTCAGGATGGTAATGTAATGACTACCCCCTCCCCCCCTCCCCCATCCTAGCCCCTTTCTCCTATAGTGTCTCTTACTTTCCTCCCTATGTATCCTTTATTTCTTCCATGTATCTCCCTATCTCTCCTTTGCCCTCCTATCTCTTACTGTCATTCTCTATTTTCCTTTTCCTCCTTATCTCATGTGTATTCTCTATTTTCCCTTTTCCTCCCTATCTCTTGCTCTTGTTCCTTATTTCCCTTTCCTCCCTATCTCTCCCTTATCCTTCCTATCTCTTCCTTTTCCTCCCTATCTCTTCCTTTTCCTTCCTATCTCTCCCTTTTCCTCTCTATCTCTTCTCTTTTCCTCCCTATCTCTTCCCTTTTCCTCCCGATCTCTCCACTTTTCACCTTATATCTCACTTTTCCTTCCTATCTCTCGCTTTTCCTCCCTATCTCTCACTTATCCTCCTAATCTCTCTCTATTTCTCAATTTTCCTCCCTATATCTCTATTTTCCTCCCTAGCTCTCCCATTTCCTCCCTATCTTTGGCTTTTCCTTCTTATCTCTCCTGTTTTTCCCTTTTTACCCTTGTTGTGGACACGTGCAACGATTACAGCCCTACAGAAAGTCAAAGTAGTTACACAGTTACGTGAATTGCGACCTTTATCACTCACACCTGATCTAGGAAAAATCATCGAGGGCTGTGTAGCCACCCATGCCAATATGGAAATTTGAAAGGGAGCTCGACCACACATTACATGATCCATAATTATATTATACACAATATTGAAAGGGATAGATAAACCCAAACAAATTGCACAAATCGTTCTGGTTGATATTAAAAAATAAACTTTGACTATATAGACCACACAGTAGCAATCCGTGAGCGCTTTCTGTTGGGTTGCCGTCCATCACTTTTATCATTCATATCAAGTTTCCTATCAGATCGCCAGCACAGGGTACGCTATCGGGACCCGATATCCCCATACGATGAAATCACATGTGGGGTACCACAAGGGACCTGGCTGGGGACTATAATATTTTTAGCTATAGTTAATTGTATATCCCGTAACGCAAATATCCGTATGAAGTATGTTGACGATCTCACTTTAGCCGAAATAGTCGACACATTCAAGATGCAAGACACGTTAGATGAACTTTCACACTAATGCATTGCAGTTAAGATGTCACCTAATCCTGTTATATGTGAAGTTATGACTGTATCTTCCTCTTCCTCTGACAAAGCTGAACTCTTCGCTCAAACTTTCGCTAAAAACTCCACCTTGGATGATTCCGGTGCTATTCCTCCCTCTCCACCCACCTCTTACTTACTTATGCCTAATATCATAATCTCTTCTAAGGATGTACTCTCGGCTCTCTCTGGGCTTAATACTAAGAAGGCGTACGAACCTGATGGTGTTCCTCCTGTTGCACTCAAAAACTGTTCTTCCGTGCCGACTCCCTGCCTAGGCAAACTCTTTCGTCTCTGTCTATCCTCTAACGTCTTTCCTTCTTGCTGGAAGTTTGCTCTTATTCAACCTGTCCCAAAGAAGGGTGACCATTCTCAACCTTCTAACTATCATTCAATTGATCTCATTTCTTGCATCTCTAAGGTTTTTGAAACTATTTTTAACTAAAAGTTTCTAATCCCTTTTTGTACCGGCTACGTCTTTTCAGTTTTGTTCTATGTACATTTAGATTTAATGTTGTGCAGTTTAAGAAGGATCTATGGTTGTTAATAGGGTTTAGTGAGATACTTCAAAGCCTTTTAATTGCCAGAGATCCTTCCTAAATTGAATATAATCGATTGGTAGTTGCCACAGTTAATTAAGAAGACGTCGCCGGTACAGAAGGGGTTAAGCATTTATCTTCCCATAATCTACTTTCAGAGCGCCAGTACGGCTTCCTTAAGGGCCGCTCTACTGATGGTCTCCTTGCTTATTTTACTAACTCTTGGTCATCCTCCTTTCGGGACTTCGGTGAGACTTTTTTATTGCTCTAGACATATCGAAAGCCTTCGATAAAGTCTGGCACAAGTCTTTATTTTTCAAACTACCCTCCTTCGGTTTCTATCCCTCCATCTGTGCCTTTGTCTCTAATTTCCTTTCAGACAGCTCCATAGCTGCAGTTGTGGACAGCTATCGTTCACTTCCTCAACCTATCAACTCCGGTGTTCCTCAGGGTTCTGTCTCCAATTCTCTTTCTAATATTTATCAATGATCTCCTCAACTGTACCTCTAGTCCTATCCTCTCATATGCTGATGACTCTACCTTACACTATTCAACTAATTTTTCGCAACAACCCAGCATGCAAGCACTCCAAAAAAATAACGTGGCGAGGCCATAGAATGCCTATATTCTGATCTTTCAATTATTTCTGATTGGGGCAGAGAAAATCTTGTTACTTTCATTGCCTCCAAGAACCAGTTTCTCCCTCTATCTCTCCATGACAATCTTCCACAAGACTATTAACTATTCTTCAACAATATATAACTCATCCCTTCATCTTCTCTCAACATTTTAGGTGTATCTTTTTCATCTAACCTTTCTTGGAAAGATCATATTACCACTCTTGCTAAAACAGCTTCCCAAAAGTTGGGTGTGCTCAACCGTCTCCGTGGGTTCTTCACCCCCGCACAGCTTCTTGCTCAGTATCGGGGCACTGTGCACCCCTGTATTGAGTATTGTTCGCATGTGTGGGGAGGCTCCACCCATACCGTACTTCTCGAACGAGTAGAATCAAAAGCATTTCGCCTCATCAATTCACTTCCTTTTACTAGTTCCCTAGAATCTCTTTTTTACACGCCGCAATGTTGCATCTATTTCACTCTTCTATCGCTATTACAACAATCAGTGTTCTTCAGAGCTCTCTCAGTGTATACCCCTTCCCTTGCAGCGAGTGTGAGGCACCCACCTTTCAACACAATCCCACTCCTATTCTGTCCAGCTCTCCAACCCAAGAATTGGCACATTTTCTCAGTCTTTCTTCTACTCAACGATTGAACTCTGGAACTCTCTCCCTCAATCAGTCTTTCCTTCATCCTATGACTTAGACTGCTTTAAACTTTGTGTGTTCAGGCATTTTGACTCCAACGTCCCTTGAATTTGGCTCTGTCACTGTTTTAACTTGGGGGGGAGACACTCGTTACAGGCAACCTGCCTTTTGTCTCCTCAATGGACATAGAAAAAAAATCGCTCCCTAAAAGGCCCATTGTGTACCCTCAGTTGCAGTTGAATGAAAGTAATATACTCATTGTGTACAGTTGTAAATTGTTAGGATTACGCATAAACTCAAACCTAACATGGACAGACCATGTCAATTATATGTCATCAACAGTAAACAAATGTATGTTCATCTTATATATGGAACGTCAGTTTAGATTCAGTGTAAACACAAGTTTAGTATTGTATAATTGGTTTATTAGAACTTCGTTAGAATATGCTGCACCTGTTTAGCATCCTGGTTCAACCCAGGCACAACACAACCAAATAGAGAAAATACAGAAAAGGTGTTTTAGGGTCATTCTTGGCAACCAATATGTAAGTTACGACGCAGCATTAATAACTTTAAATTCACAATCCTTGTATCTCAGGAGATAAGAACTGACTGTTAGATTTGGACAAAACGTATTAAAATCAGACAAGCATAGACATCTCTTGCCACAGAATATGTACAATATACATGGTAGAGACACTAGAAGAGGTAGACAATTGTTACAGGCTGTACGTTATAGGACTGAAAGGTACAACATTTCCAATATACCATAGTATCCCAATTAAACTTGTTGCCAAATGAATGATGAAATGAATTACTGTATATGACGTTATGAATGATATTGACAATTATTTTCAATCAAATCTAGTTTATAATAATATGTGTTTGAAATTACTGTATATCATAGTATATAGGGTCTAATATATTTCGAAATAAAATAATTCTTTTAATAACGGATTTGTAGGCCAAGACACAATGTTATAATGTCGGTATCATAATTATGTAATATATGACTTTCTTGGACAATAAACAATTAATTATTATTATTATTATTATTATTATTATCTCTCCCTTTTACTCCCTATCTCTCACTTTTCCTCCCTATATCTCCCTTTTCCTCCCTATCTCTCCCTTTTACTCCCTTTTCCTCCCTATCTCCCCCTTATCCTCCCTATCTCTCCCTTTTCCTTCCCATCTCCCCTTGTCCTCCATATCTCTCCCTTTTCCTCCCTATCTCTCCCTTTGTCCTCCCTATCTCTCCTTCTTGTCTTTCTATTTCCCTCTTTTCTTCCTACAGTATATATCCTTAGTATCTCCTTTATCCCCTTTTCTGCATTGCCTCTCCCTATTCTCTCTCCTTTCTCCCTACAGATCCTTTATCTCTCCCTTTGTTATCCCCTTCTCGTAATTGTTTATTCCTTTCCTCTATTTCTTCTGTCATTATTTATCCCTTTATCTCTCCCTCAGTTACCCCTTCTCCTTAGTGTGGCTCCTAGTTCTCTCTCGTTTTCCTTCATGTCCCTCCCTTGATTACTCTTGTATTCCTGTTCTTTCATCTCTATCTATCCTCCAGTCTATCTTTCTTGTCCCTTTCTTCTTATTATCTCTTTTCCTTTTTACTCCCTTGCCTTTCTATCTATTCTTTATATATTCCTTTGTTACTCTTTTATCCCTATTCTCTTTTTCCTCGCTATTTATCTTCTACGCTCCCTTTGTTGTCCCCCCTCTCTTTATTCTTTCTCTCTCTTCACTCTCTACCTTCTCTCAGAGGTAAAACTGAAACTATCTAAACTAATTGGCATATTATACAGGATTCGTGGGAGTTTAAACGAAGCTCGTCTTAGACATATATATCTCTTCTTAGCATATCCCCACATATTATACTGTTCAGCAATTGGGGTGGAGCTCACAAATCTAATCTAAACTCTTTTGTTGTTATTAAAAAAAAAATAGTACAGATAATGACCAACAGCCAATACTATCAACATACCAACCCCCTTTACCGCCAACTTCAAAGACTGAGATACATTATTGAACTTCAATCATGATTATTTGTATATAAATCTTTAACCAATATACATCCACTTTATGCAGGGTTTGCACTGATCAATCATGCCATAGAAACCAGAAGTGTGAATAAATTACTTAGGATTCTTCAATATATGAAGTTGGTTTGTGTAAAAAACATAATAATAATATATATATACATATATATATATATATATAAATACTGTATATATATATATATATACAGTATATATATACAGTATATATATATATATATATATATACATATATATATATTTTTTTTTTCTTTAAGGCAGGCGAGGTTGAAGGAAATACAGGTATCAGCATTAATTATTTTATTATTAAGGCTTTCAATAGAACGAACAGCAATTCTCAGGTGTTCTGGGAGATTGTGCAAAAGGTGAGCAAAATTCATGGTGATCCGACGCGTTTCAATAGACAACTATCATCTTCAGGGAATGGAAGGTAAGTGAAGGTAAGTAAAGGAAAGCCAACACCACCATCACCGCCATCAACGCTAAAACTGAAGGGGTACACATGAAAAAACTCATCGGGGAATTTTCCCCTGGTTACGCCTATGGTACTGTAAAAACACACAAACCAGGAAACCCCCTCCGTCCCATCATCTCCAGATACCTACGGCCACCTACCAGATCGCCAAGACCCTCAACAACCTCCTCACCCCCTACATACCTCGTCAATATAACCTCAACTCCGCTAATGATTTCCTAGAAAATTTACGAGATGCCCCCCGAACTAATGACCACATCACCACCTCTCTCGACGTGGAGAGCCTATTCACCAACGTACCTGTGGACAGGACCATCAACTTAATCCTGCAAAAAGTTTACCATTGCCCTGACACACCCAATCTTGACATACCGGAGAAGACACTGAAGACGCTGTTGGAGCTCTGCACCAAGGAGGCACCTTTCCTCTGCCCCCGTGGAAACATGTACCAGCAAATAGACGGGATAGCGATGGGTAGCCCTCTGGGGGTCCTGTTCGCTAATTTTTTCATGGGAACTATAGAAGAGGAGCTCCTTGAAGCCCACTGCCCCTCGGTCTACTGCAGATATGTGGACGACATATTCGTACTAGTAAAGGACCTCAACGAACTCAGGGACCTCCAGCATCGCTTTATGACCACCTCAGGACTCAACTTCACCTATGAAGAGGCCACCAATGGACAGCTTCCCTTCCTCGACCTCCTTGTTTCGTTTAATAATCAAGAATTCAAACAACCGTCTACACCAAACCCACGAACAATGGCCAATGCCTCAACGGGGAAAGTGAATGCCCCCAGCGATACCTGCTGTCCACCATCGCAGCCTACATCAGGAGAGCCCTCACCATTGCACCGCGTGGAGCGATACCCATAAGGAACTAGAACGCCTTACCCAGGTACTCGTTAACAACGGATACTCTAACACAGATGTCACCAACACCATAAGAAAACACCTTGATAAATGGTACAACCAAGCCCCCCCTACTACCAACCCAACCAACGACATCACTATCTTCTACCGCAACTACATGTCATCTGATCACAATGCCGACGAATCCATCATGAAAGAAATCATTACCAAAAACGTCCTCCCCACCAACCCCGACCACAAAATAAAACTTATCATCTACTACAAATCCTCCAAAACCTCCAACCTCATCCTCCGTAACAGATCTATCTCTCCCAAGACTCCGAAAATAGACGACCATGTGATATACCAACACAATTGCAAAAATGTGGACTGTGGACCTCAAACCTACGTTGGTATGACACAAAATCGTTTATCACGCCGTCTCACCCTCCATCTCCAATCTGGAGCTATCAAAGACACTATAAAGCCCCCCACCACCAAGCCCTTACTCCCTCTGACCTAGATAAAAACACCTTCGTGATTGATAAAGAGACAGAACCCAGAAGACTTGCTATACTTGAAGCCCTATATATTCAAACTCTTAATCCTTCCAAAAATAATCAAACTCTCCAAATACTCCCATCAGCTAAACATTACTCTCAAACACCCCTAACATTACTCCCCTTACCACCCCGACTCTTCCCTTACCCCCTCTCTCCTCCCCTCCCCTTCCCCCCCTTACCATCACCCCCACTACTTCATTTAACCAACGCGTGCCGCCCCTCAACCCTACGCTTCAAACTGGACCAGAAACCTGAGATACAACTGGCCCGCCGCCCCTCACAAGGGCCCCGCCCCTCCCTCGCCCAGCAGACCCCCTACGACAACATCTAGCATCTACGAACCCGCCCAGCCAACCAGGAGGCAGGAAAAGCGCGCGCCTCATTGGTCGCCAACTAGCCAATCATATGCTAGCCAACACCCAATAAACCTTACTGTGATCTACCTAAAATGTATAAATAAGCTGTTGTTATATCCTATTCGCTTACCTTCCATTCCCTGAAGATGATAGTTGTCTATCGAAAACGCGTCGGATCATCATGAATTTTGCTCACCTTTTGCACAATCTCCCAGAACACCTGAGAATTGCTGTCCGTTCTATTGAAAGCCTTAATAATAAAATAATTAATGCTGATACATGTATTTCCTTCAACCTCGCCTGCCTTAAAGAAAATTTATTACCTGGCTACACCAAACATATATATATATATATATATATATGTTAGTAAAGCCAGGTAATAAATTTTCTTTAATACATACGAGGTTGAAAGAAATGGCAATTTCTGCGTTGGAAATTTTATTATTCAAAGTTTCCAGGTCTCTGATGAGTTTTCGCTGGGTGGCAGGAAGTAGATGAAGGAGATGAGCAAAATTCATGGTGGTACAGGGTTACATTAATGTACATGATGATACAGGATATACGACGCGTTTCACTGGACAACCAGCATTGTCAGGATAGAATGATATAAAAGGTAAACAGGAAGGGTATATATAGAGGGTGGAGGATCAGAGGAGGCGAAAATCAGGGGGCAAAAGTCTGCTATTCTAGGAGAGAGAAAGAGAGAACCGCTTCACGCATGCGCACTTGGATGCGGGATGGTGGTCGGTTGGCGGGGTCGAAGCTGATTGGCTGCGTGTCGAGGGGCGTGGCCTAAGTTGCGTAGTACGTGTGGCGCCTGCGGAAGACGAAGCTGAAGGAGGTAGCGCGGGGGGCTGCGTCAAGGGCACCGGGGGGCGAGGGGGGGCGTTAGGTCCTGTAGGAAAGTGCCTTTTGGCAGAAGGAAGGATCTGAAGGTCCAGAGATTGGTTGTTGATGTTGGGATGTAAGGCTTGGATATATAATGCTTCGAGTATAGGTAATCTCCTTGGGTCACTTTCTTCATCGAGTATGGTGGTGTGTTTCTCTAACTCGTTGCGTGTGAGGTGGGGGTGGTTAGGGGTGAGATAGTGGTCTTTGATGGCTCCAGCCTGAAGGTGAAGAGTTAACCGACGTGAAAGACGAGTCTGCGTCATACCAATATAGGAATGAGGTCCACAGTCCTCATAATTACAGGTATGTTGGTAAATGACGTGATCGTCGGTCATCGGGCTCTTTATCTTGGTGGAAGCTGGTTTGTTGCGGAGAACGAGGTTGGAGGTCTTGGGGGATTTGTAATAAATTATTAATTTGATTTTGTTTTCCAGGTTGGTTGGGTGGACATGCTGGGAGATAATTTCTTTAAGACGGCCTCGTCATTTTTGTGTTCAGAGGACATAAAATTGCGGTAGAAGATCTTAATTTCATTGGGGGGGGTCAATGTTGGGAGGGCTTTGTGTGTACCATTTTTCAAGATGGTGGTTGATGGTGCTGAAGATGTCGGAGTTGGAGTATCCGTTATTTACTAAAACTTGGGATAGTCTTTCTAGTTCCTGGTGGGTGTCGGCCCAGGTAGAGCAGTGCGTGAGGGCTCTCCTAACATAGGCGGAGATGGAGGATAGAAGATAACGGCGGGGGCATTCACTATCGCCGTTGAGGCATTGTCCTGTGTTAGTTGGTTTAATGTAGACGGTGGTTTTGAACCCATGGTCGTTCAGAGCTACGAGGATGTCGAGGAAGGGGAGTTGTCCATTGTTAGATTTTTCAAAGGTTGAAGTTAAGTCCGGAGGAGGTCATGAAGCGACGCTGGAGTTCCTGTAGTTCGTGGAGGTCCTTGATTTGCACGAAGATGTCATCCACGTATCTACTGTCTACCGTCTACTGTAGATAGAGATGTACTGGAGATGTGAGGCAAGCACTTTCAGTTCGGATTTTGACAGACTGTCAATATCAGGGCTGTGGGTTCTGATTCTATGAAAACTCGAGCATCTTCGTCGCTAATTAGATCAGGCATGATTAATATTTGATTTTTAAGTAGTGAAACGTTAATTAAACTGAGTAAAACTGTATGAAACGAATCCTGGCGAGGTCACCACTCTTCTGTTACATATCTTGATCCTCAAGTGGTTAACTTGATGAATCTAGATAGCACAGAGATATATATTAAGGTATCAGTCAGCTGAAGGCAAAGCAAAAGTAAAATCTAATAAAATTATTTCCTGTTGTTGCTTCCTTTCTTTTTGGATCTTAAGACTTGGTATCCTTTATTGACTGATACTCCTTAATTATGAAAAAATACTGAAACTAATTAAAGTCATGTAGTATTTATAAAGAATTATTATTTAACCGAAGCTTAGTAGGCTATGGTTATGAACCGAATAAGTTATATCTAAAGAAGGACTATTAATTCTATAAAAAGTCTTGAAAGATAAATATTGAGGTAAGAATATTTCTGTCTCTTACCCTTTTTTAAATGAATAGCTAGTTTTCTTATATGTCCTTTTATTTATATTTAATGTAGTTTTTCTTGGTTCTTTTCTTACGTTAAAAGTATTATATTATTATTATCATCAGGATTAATATCAAAGTCACGTAAAAAGTTAGATATATATTTAATAATTAGTTAAATGTATTTCTTAACCACGTAACATTGAGGTTTGATTATGAGTAAATTAAGTTACTGGATCGCTTCATAGATTCGATTCAGGTCTCACTCAAATAATATGAAAAGCAAAAATAATATTTTGAAGCTAAAATAATTTTCTTCAGCTTAGGAAATCACTAGAAGAAACATTAAAACAGCCATGTTAGTCTAAGGCGATATTACTAATAAGAGACAATAGCATCACCGTACTAAGCACCGTTAAGCAATGTAAGCTTAATTAAAAGAAAATGAAAGAACTCTTAAGTATTAATATAAAACAATAGTATTACTTTGATCATAACCCAATTACTTAAAGAGTTACTTTAGTCCACAAGTCAGTCAACTAAAATAGTTAAGTACATAATAGTAGCGTTAACGTTAATTCCCAATCAAATAGTTAAGTACATAAATAGTAGCGTTAACGTTAATTCCCAATCAAATAGTTATGTACATAATAGTAGCGTTAACGTTAATTCCCAAATCAAAGAGTTAAGTACATAATAGTAGCGTTAACGTTAATTCCCAATCAAAGAGTTAAGTACATAATAGTAGCGTTAACGTTAATTCCCAATCACATATCTCACTAACCAAAATAACGTAAGTGTTTACACCGAACACACTTAACACACACTTATATAATCTGACTGACAGTCACAATCCCATTATAATACTTCACCCGGTCTTCCTCCAGCTGCAAGTTCACCTTCCCAACTCCAAATGAGACTGATTTGAATGCCCACTACTCGGGTCTTATATACTAAACAATGATGGTGTAGGAACGAATCAGGAGGCGGGTGTTGGTGCGCGCCCCAATCACAGCTCCTCGAGTTGCGTAGCAGGTGCGTGGTCCAATGGAGGCTCCTGGCGTCGATCATACGTCATAGCGTCGGGTCATCGAAGTAGTTTGCAGGGTCCCCTATGACGCACGCAGGTGTGAAGGCTTGTTTGCTGGTATGCGGACGAGCTGGTTTCCCCCTCGCTGGTTCGCTTCGCTGGTCTGCTTCGCCGCCTGGGTAGTTTGGCACTCCTTCAACTCTAATTCTAACTCTTAAATTAACATACAGGGCTCCGTATGTCAGACCTCCCCACTAGAAAAGAGGTTAAGGAGTATAGTACATAATATTAAACATTATACATAAATAGATTCACCACCAGATTGGCAACAGCAAGATTAGAATGAGGATATAATAAGGATATCACCCAAAGTAGGCAACGTCTCCAGGTACCACATCAGAACATAGCCAGAACGTAGCTGGAGCGTTATTCGAACTGCAAGGCATCTCACAGCTGAAGGCTTGACAGCACACTACTAAAGCATGATATTTACCTCGCTACAAGGGAGAGCTAATTGCTAAAATCCTCTCATTTAGTTAAACTTACTGCTGTATGAGGCCAACCTGGTAAATGCAATCTTTGATCCGTGGCAGTGGGTAGGTATCGTTCTTTGTGACAGCATTAGCCTGCCTATTGTCCATACATAACCTATGGCTCCCGTCTGGCTTTGGCACAAGTATGACCGGACTACTCCACTGCCTTAAGGCCCTTGTGATCAGCTTGTTTGATAACATATAGTCAAGCTCGACCTGCAGTTGTGACACATGTCCACGTGTGAGCATGCTGTACAGAACGCCTAGTCATGCCCCACTCTCGCTAGGATCGTCAGGGCAGGAACTTTGGCTGTAGTCTATGTAGAGTTTCCTAACTTACTTCATGTGAGCCGTTGTACTATAAGTATTATGAATATGTATTTTGTTTTCATCTGAGTCAACGAGTTCTATTTTATATCATTAGTTATAAGTATTGTGTGTAAAACTTATTTGTAATGATGGGAAGAGAAACAACCACAGTTGGGGGTCAGTGGGTGCGCCAGGCGGGAGGTGGGCCTAACTCACTAGCACTCCTCCCTCCCTCAGTGCTAGGGGGAGCCTTTGTGTATCCCAGAGGAGAGAGAGAAATTACGTAATGGTTGTCAGTGGGCGGTCCTTAGTAGTTCACGTTGGGCTCACTAGAGGGCCGGGTATAAAAGGGAAGTCTAGCCATTTTTTCATCAGAACTCATTAGGCAGAGCGACTTCTCATTTCCCTTGCTAACTATATATATTCTTCTGACTGATGGGAACTTTCTCTACTACCTTACATTCTTATCTCCTCTTTTCCCTACCCTGTTTAACTTCCATGGTCCCGTTGGTGCAGAGCTAGTCAGCCAACGTATTATCGCTTGAGTTCTCACGAGATACTTGCCTATTAGATAGCCTATTTTGGAAGGGTTGACTTAGAATAGGATTGATTTATGTTTGTTGCACTTGTATATGCATTTCTCTGTGTGTTATTATTATTATTCCTGTTTTCTGCTAGTCTAGGTAATGCTAGACTGGGGTAAGGCTTTTCTGTGTTACGAGTTGTTGTTTGATGCAGTGGTTAAGCGATAAACCTGCATACTCGTTTCGGTTCAGTGAAGCCTAGGTTGTCTTCGCGGCTGACTGTGTTGAGTTAATAATTTACAGTGCGTGAGGGCAAGAGCCTAACCACCCTGTATTTTATTAACAGTTTGTTTTTACTTTGTCAAGGAGCCGGGAGAAAACCAGATACAAGGGATCTGGATTTCTCAAAGTGCACTTGTTAGTTTTAACGTAATACTTTAAACAGTCGTGAGGACTTCGCTAGGCTACAAGCCGTTTTTTGCTCAGTCACTGCTACCTTTTTGCCTACAGTACCCCAGCTAGACTTTACTCGATTAGTAGATACAGAATAGTATTGAAGCTTTCCTTATGTATGATATTGTTTATGCACTATTGATTTCATGTGTTGCAAGCTTGGCTACTTTAGTGATTAGTGGCCCACGAGCACAATCCGAGTAGGATATTGCCGTTGCATTTGCGGAGTACTTCTTTTTAATGTTTGCTATTTACTATTGCATATTCTTTTAATTATTCTTATCCCAATTTAAGCCTTTAATAGTATTTAATTGCCAGTGTTTTTGTTTATTGAATTACTGTTCAAAATCCGATACGTACTTCTTACGAGCATCCGAGAAGCATCTAACTTTTTTCAGAAGATTCCTTGCTCGATGCTTAAGG
>JBAKBP010027842.1:0-29485 GCA_037953745.1 Lithodes maja | reverse complement strand
GTATATTATATGTGTGTGTATATATATCAGCTCTCTTATTGAATGTTTTTGTATTTATCTTAAGCTCCTTCATTATGTTGTAGAACTATATATAACGTATATACCATAATGTGAAGAAATGCCTTTCATTTTCAAAATAAAAGCTTCCAAATGTTTTATAAATCTGTGCAACATCGCTCACTACACTATAAAATATACTTCGCTTTTGAGTATTATTTGCATTTTTCAAAGTTTTCTAAGAAGATCCCATCAACATATCTTTATGTAAATACATTTGGAAAATCAAAACCAACGATAACATTCAGTATTTCAAATCAAAGAAACCTGCCGTAATATACAGTAGGTCCATCTGAAATGTGATGCTTTCTGGTATTTTCAATATTGTCACCCATATCCACTTTTCAAAGTTCTGCTCCAAACACATCATTATACTGGTGAGCTATCACATTATATCTATCCTCCATATATAATAAATTATCTTCACATTTTCTTATCATGTGGTCTACTATTGTGCTACTGTTTAGATTTATCTTACATTATCATTTTTCCTCCCACGTCGCCCACCATACTGTTTACCGTTATAGTACCCACATTGTCTTATATACTCACAGTGTACCAGATTGAGACGCAGAGGCTGACCGAAGATTCCTTACATGTGAGTTGGAGTAACGCGCCCCCAGCCATCTACGAGGTTATTGTCAGCTCAGCGAGATTATTGCCTCCCCTCCCACTGTTGGCAACCACCTCTCTCACCGTCAACTGCACCGATGACCCCTGCCACACCTTTATCACCAGCTTCACACTAGGGAACAATATCGAGGTTCACGTCAAACAGAAAGAGGAGGAAAAGACCGTCACAAATACCATGGATGTCGCAGGTAGGACATTATATATATATTTAAGGGGAGGCAGACCCTTTTTCTGGACACCCTTCTCCCTAATGTTTAGATCCACTAGTTTTGAGATTATAAGACGTTCGGCCCATTAGTTTGGCGATTTTAACACCTTTCGCCCCATTTCGTTGTCAATTTTAAGACCATTCGTGCCATTTAGGTGTCGATTATTTCCTGGTGAGCAATAGCGAGCCTGCAATTTTAAGAGGAACCGGCCTTCGGTCGGGACATTTTTCTACAAAAAAATGTACAAATTTATCTCTAGGGGGTATTTTTCTAAGCTTGATGGAGGTCTAGGGAGGAAAGTAAAAATATATATGAATAAATTAATTAATAGACCAAACACGGTCAGTCTCCCCTTAAATAACACCCCGTTCTTAACATTAATCATCAATTACAAACTCCAGTGCACTTGAATAAACTAATGAAAGCATAATTATGGTCCTCCCGGAATTCAAACTCGGGACACCACACCCAGAACATAAGCATCTAAACCATTACACCACCAACATCAAGGTTCACGTCAAGCACAAAGAGGAGGATAAGATCGTCAATTTTATTCTAGCTATATTTAGACGATTTTGTGCAATTTAATAAGACTCTATGGTAATATAAAGGGATAATTTAATAAGACTCTATGGTAGTATAAAGGGATAATTTAATAAGACTCTATGGTAATATAAAGGGATAATTTAATAAGACTCTATGGTAATATAAAGGGATAATTTAATAAGACTCTATGGTAATATAAAGGGATAATTTAATAAGACTCTATGGTAATATAAAGGGATAATTTAATAAGACTCTATGGTAATATAAAGGGATAATTTAATAAGACTCTATGGTAATATAAAGGGATAATTTAATAAGACTCTATGGTAATATAAAGGGATAATTTAATAAGACTCTATGGTAATATAAAGGGATAATTTAATAAGACTCTATGGTAATATAAAGGGATAATTTAATAAGACTCTATGGTAATATAAAGGGATAATTTAATAAGACTCTATGGTAATATAAAGGGATAATTTAATAAGACTCTATGGTAATATAAAGGGATAATTTAATAAGACTCTATGGTAATATAAAGGGATAATTTAATAAGACTCTATGGTAATATAAAGGGATAATTTAATAAGACTATGGTAATATAAAGGGATAATTTAATAAGACTATGGTAATATAAAGGGATAATTTAATAAGACTCTATGGTAATATAAAGGGATAATTGAGATATTTCGAAGCCTGTTACTTACTGGAGGCCCTTATTAAACTTAATAAAGCCGTCTAACAGTAGCCAGAACAAAGTTAAAAGGACGCCACCGGTACAGAACAGGTTAATTTTGTCCATGCGTACTAGCGAGCCAAATAAACGAGCAGAGCAATAATATAAAGTTCTATCAAGCCATACACAGGTTAGTGCATACATTTGAAGGTAATTCGTGTTTAAGTTCATTTGATGTGTTTATTCTAATGAATAAATAACATGTTTTAAAGGGGTATTGCTTTTGTTTTTGGTCTATACTGTATTTGTATTTATTAACTATTTATTAGTTTCCTTGCTAGACCTCCATCAAGCTTAGAAACACACCCCTAGACCCCCTTTCAAGATATATTTGCACATTTTTCGGCAGAAAAATGTCCCGGCCTCTTCTAAAATTACAGGCTCGGTCTCACTCCCCAATACAAATATTGACACCTAAATGGCACGAAAGTTCTTAATATTGACAAAGAAATGGGGAGAAAACTCTCAAAATCGCCAAATTAACGGAACGAACATCTTAAAATCTCAAAACTAATATTGTGCTAAACATGGGGGAGAAGGGGGTCCAGAAAAAGCGACTACTTCCCCCTTAATTAATGGTTAGAGTGTTTAATATCTGTATATGGTAACCCAGGTTCGAATCCCGCGAGGATCACATACTTTCATTAATTTCAATGGGAGGTGTTTGGTGTTAAGAGTGAAATAAATATATTACATTATTCCTATAGGTTCAGGAACATTTCCTAGCGCGGTTGGTCCTTAGAGATCTTTTATTTTTGTTTCATTGTTTTGTTCTATACTCCATCTACTCCCTCTCGGGCATAAACTGAGAGCCTGTACATTCAACCGTTATTGAACAGTGAACCCCGTGAGGTCTCGTTCCAGTCTAGGGGGTGAGACATGTGAAGCACTTTTAGCTGCAATCACCCCCTGCCATCTTGCCTTCACAGGATGCATGGGGCTTAGTTGTTCACTCACGGCTCGAAGCAGCCCCATCTCTGAAGCTGCCTCGTTCCAGTGCTTCACAGTCTCACCCCCTAGACTCGGACCCTCACTCTCAGAATGCCACCTATTGAGCAATGAACTCACTAGGCATTGCACCCCTATAACATATTTTTGAAAATGGGAATATTTATACAGTGCTAATTAATCAGGGAACAATGAGGGTATTTATTTGGCGTTTCGGTGGGTTTTGTGGTAATGCACTGATACTAGGTACAGCACAAATTCCATCCCAAAAACAGCTTCCCATTGACATAACGGGATTCGAACCCGTGTCCATTGGATTACCAGTCCAGTGGCAAGACCACTCCACCACACCTCCTCATAAATTATTCTTTCCTTTCACTTAAACATTACGCTATTCAGTGTGCAGCTGGGTCTGAGTACATGATTAGATTGATATCCAGTATTCGATAAATGGATATAAAATCGTAGTCATGTACTGTACTAACTTAACCTTTAACTGCCTTGATGGTGTAATGGTTAGTGTTTAAGATCTGTATGTGGTAACACAGGTTCGAATCCCGTGAGGATCACATACTTTCATTAATTTCGTTGGGAGGTGTTTGGCGTTCAGAGTGAAAGTAATACAATATATTATTACTAAGTACACAACGTTATAATTATGTTCTACCATCCAAGATATAAAGTAAATGTGCTTAACTATAGTAGAAAGTTGCTTAGAATGCTACATATTACACTTTCCTATATATCCACATGATCTGTTATTAAACATAATCGTCTTTGCAGGTTTGAAAAGCTTGGGGTGGCGGGCATTTCAATCTTCATAGACGCCGCCAGATTTTGGGGCAGGTATAATTGTCAGTAGGAGTTATAACCCGATTATCTTAAGTTCAGAATAATAAGGGGTTAGTATTGTATTAGTTTTTAACTTATTCACATTAATGAAAAGCACAAATAAATGTACTATCACATGTATTTTGGGCTTATCACTTTTATGATTCATTTTTTAGTAAAGAGACATAACTTTGGTCATCAAAGAACTGCACTAAGCAAATTATATAAACCATACACGTGGTGATTCCACATCTATATATTGTTCTGCAGCACCTTGCGTCAGATAATGTTATTGAGCTAACGAATCTTTCAGACACACAAAAAAGCTTAACAATCTCGAAGTTGACCAGCATGATTGATGATGAAGTGTCGACCGTGGTGGAGATCGACGCAGATGACGAACTTCTGAGCGACACAATAGTCCTGGTTAGAAGCCGCACAGAACCCACCGGCCAGACAGACGACGTACAGTACTGCGAAGGCACCCTTACACAGGTTACAGGAGGCTACAGTGCCATGTTTGACTTGGACTTAATGGACCAGGAGGGGAACTTCGACTTCCTTGTGGTTGTCTACAATGAAACTGAAGTTGAGTGTGCCGGTTCAGCTACCGTGGAATTAGGTTAGTACAATTAGATAAGTGTATGTCATTGTTTTCCAGAAATTTTAGATTTATTATGATTATATCACTCTAATTGAGTGTGCAAAAATTCAACACATACAATGTTTGTTTAGTCCGCTCATAGCTTTTCTTAGTGGCTTACAAAATTCGCAACAGTTTCATCATAATCATATTTTGTTCACACTGGCCAGTGATGCAAGTTCTATTTTGATAGGACTAACGGTTATAGGAATATTAAAGGGGGTCACCACCTGTTTTTATCTTTCTCTCATTTTCTCTCTTTCCCTGGCTTGTATCCATTCGGCCCCCTTCAGCCAACTGTTTTAAGACGTTTATCCCTATCCAAGTGTAGATTTCTTCCAGGCGAGCGATAGCGAGCCAGCATTGTATGAAGAAATCCGGCTTCACCGGAGACATTTTTCTATCGAAAAATGTACAAATTTAGCTTCCTGTTAAAACAAATATATATATGCTAGCTCGCTACCGCTCGCCAGGAAAACATTGACACATGGATGGGGGTAAACGTCTTAAAACAGTAGGCTTAATGGGGCCGAATGGATGCAAGCCAAAGAGAGAGGGAGAGAAAGATAAAAAAGCGAGGTGGGCTTCCTTAACAAATATATACACTGTTAAGTGGTTGGAATGAAACTCCAAATATGGAGCTGGGAGATTTTCAGGGTTTTCAAATCTACTATTCTGCCATGGGTCCTATAGACCTACACTGTTTACTTTGATTGGAAGATCACAATATTGGTGAGGCTGCACTAGTGGAATGGGCTTCCTTGATAGTTTATAGAGTGCAGCACCGTCGATTCCTTTAAACATCTAGACAAGCACCTCGCCTTAAACCCGCGACTGATTGCATTTGTAACTGAATGACCTTTTGTTCAGATACATTGTGTTATGATATTAACCCAAATTGTTATCCTAACCCTGCCAAGGACATTGGTCTAAACTCTAAAGGCAGTGCTTCCCTTTCCAACAGTCCCTTACCCACTCTGAACACTGTTGGACACTTTGAACAGTAGTGATTTAGAGGGCAACTACCCTCGAGGGGTCGTTAGATCGGTTGTTGCTTGACTTCCTGTATACTCTCTCTCTCTCTCTCTCTCCCAATAGAGGAAAATAACTGTGTAGTTGTAGAAATGGGACACCTGTTATGTCCGTGCTCTGTGTATTTGTGTTACTATAAATATATTTACCAAATATTGTCCATAACTTTGTCGACAGATAAAGTGTACGTGGACTTGGTTGGTAGTTCTGGACAGGTATTAAGAGTGAGCACTACGTTAGATGAGGATATAGTAGTGAATCAAGATGTGTGTAGCGATGATCCCTGCTACGTCCCCGCACCACCAGCACCCCACACCACCACTGTCTGCACTACTAATAACACCACAGAAACTTCACTTATATTATGTCAAGAGGCCATGCCGACACCAGCGACAGGTAATGTATATTATTTTAATCAATATTCTCCAATATCTTATTATAATGAAAGTTGAATAATCTGATTTACAGTTTATCCTGGATTCCATGACCCTTATAAAATTCGCTAATAAAGTGGTTTATGAGGATCGAACCAATAACAACAATAATATTATATTTCAATATTCTCCCCAGGAATGACCGGGTCTCCTCAGTTGGAGTTGCTGAGAGACGATAATGAAACCATAACAGTGAGCTCCACAGACTACGATGCTGACACCAGCAGGGTGGAGCTGTATGTAGATGGTCAAGTTAAGGTCTGCAACAACACAGACGAACCCTGCACCATGGAGGGGGCCTCAGTCTTTCCTTACAATTTCAATGTGGTAGTGACATGTGCGGGGGAGGATGGTCAGGTGCTCGAGTCAACTACCATACCATTCCAAGGTAAGAGGACACCAGGATTTGATAGTCTGCATAATCTCGACAGGAAATTGACGCTCATCAGTTATACAATGTAAACTTAATAACATGTACAGTAGAGAAAAAAGTTGCTCAGGAAACAAACTCAAGGAGTCAGTCAAACATATCAAACTTCATCAGGGGGTATCACACGAATGCTTTTTCTCTCAACTTTTATCTTCAACATGGGTCTGGCTGCTTATGAGGTCAACTTTGTAAATAAACCTGTCTACCTTCAGCTTGGTTTCGATGCCAATGTAAAAGATCCCGGAAACGTTGTCGGACACATGTGAGCCATTTAATGCTGACAACAAAGACTCTCGTGTGATACATGTACCCCTTGTAGATTATTAGTTGATACTGAATGTCAGAATAGAAGAAAGGGAAAACCGAAAATGTTTAGGAGGTAGGTTAGGGGTTTTTTCTGTTTTGTTGAACAGTTTGGGAATGTTGTAGCTAGTAAATAGATGCTGACGTTTTTAGACATTTAACACTTTCAAGATTATGATGCCTTTCTCCATATGAATCTGGCTAATAATATTCTATTTTACCCAGGTCAAGAAGGATCTGTCGGGGTCAGATGAGTAATTAGGGGTATTTTGATCCTTAGTGGTCCTTACGAAGTTGAATAAATTCGTTATTGTCAGCAAAGTACAATATAATGAGCGTTATCGTATACACAAAAATATACTCCTTGCAACAATGAAAGAGAACTGAAGGTCTTAAAGGGGGATGGGCCGGTTTTCTGGACCACTTTCTCCCTCATGTTTAGTCCTATTAGTTTTCAGATGTTAAGATGTTTGCCCCATTAGTTAGTCGATTTTAAGACCTTTCGGCCCATTTCGTCGTCAATATTTAGACCTTTCGTGCTATTTAGGAGTCTATGTTTTCCCTGGCGAACGATAGTGAGCCTGTAATGTTGGAAGAACCGGCCTTTGGCCGGAAATTTTTTCTCCCAAAAAATTTACAAATTAATCTAGAAGGGGGATCTAATGGATGTTTTTTTTTTTTTTTTAATTTGATGGAGGTCTAGGAAGGAAACTAGCAAAATAATGAATACATGCAAAAATCGCCCAAAAAGTGAACCATCCCCCCTTAAGGCGTTAGTGCGTTGTCCCTCATACCTTGTGCTTTGGAGGCTGCTGATAGGGACAGTATTTGATACTCATAAATAGTGAAGGCTGGATTAGTTATTTTATTAATTAATAAGATAGGACATGCAGAAAACAATAATGTACGAATAATATAAGTGTAACTATTGATAATAATGAAACCTGAGGAACACGTGAAAATAATCGATGTTATAGACCATAGACGGCACAATTAAAATGTTTACATCAGGCCAAGGCTATTATCAAAGAGCATGGAAAATACTCGTTTAAACGATAACTTAGAAGCAGACATAATGTAATGAAAGGGAAGCTGGAACATGATGAACAACAACGGATTCGAACATAGTCGAGTTGGTAGAATAAATTTCAGATTTACCAGGACACGAAGTTAGTGCAGTGTTAACATATGTGTAGAGGAGATGGATAGAGAGGAACACATGTACAATCTATATATGAACTAACTCCTACTATGGGGATATTTGAAACCTTTCGAGTGAGGTCATTATAGAATAAAAAGATCTGTAAAAAAAAGTAATTTCTGTATTCCTTTCATGATAATCCAAATGTATCCTTTGGCAATGTATAAGTACCCTTTATGTTTCTATATATAAATGCAAGTTTGCATATTTGACTGAAAAGCAAAATGTTATTATGTGATTATATATCTAAGAATCAATTTTTCTTGAACTCTTTTTAAATTGTTTGTATCCTCACGACAGACCTGAACGTGACAACTATGCAGATTAGTAAAGAAATCCTGGCGGTGAGGTGGTCAAGTCTAGAACCAGAGCAGTACACAGCAACCCTCACTCTGGAATCTCTCAAACTCACCGCATCACACATCAAAGACAACACGGGACAGGATGTGGCGCCATCCTTTAGGCTAAGGTCGCCAGCCACCCAAGGCCAATACTCACCATTAACACTGAAGAATGTGAGAGGACAGGAGGTGGCGCCATCTCAGGTCAGCTGTGGGCAGGACATGGGGGTCTGCTTGGCTCACTTCACGGACCTTGAGTCTGGGTCCTACAGTGTCAGTGTTCACAAGGAGGTGAACGACACCACCTCCGTTGCCACCACGACAAACATGGCCCCTGAATTTGGTAGGGATTCACAAATGTGTGCGTGTGTATGTATTATGAATACAATATTTGTAAAACATTATTGGTAGGAATCGCAATGGGTTGTTTGTTTGTGTACGCAATGTGTGTATGTGTGCAACATTTATAAAAGGTACTGTTTATAACATTGCTATATTCGCTTCATTCGCATAGTAATGGCATAGTAAAAGAAGAACCAACAAGAACAGAGTTGAGAGAACGACTTGGTATAGAATGTCAATGAGGTAATGCATACTATAGTCTATTCGCTGTAGGCTAAGTAGGGGAGAAATCATGACCTCTAAACTCTGGAACTCAAAAACGACTAGAGTAATCGAGCTAATATTTCTACCATTTGGGAAGAGTCGGTCAAGGAATAGATATTGATATTTACAGCCAATTTGCTCTAGCCCTTTTTGATTTACAGAGGATAGAGGTCATGATTTCTCGCTACTTACAGCGAATAGACTATAGCAGACTGTGATGGCTTGGTCATCTATTCTAGAGTGAGTGAATGAGGTAGACTGGGTGAAATGCATAAGAAGTATGGAGGTGGTCAGCAATCGTTAGACCAAGATAAGCCTGGGATAAGTTCCTTAGTATCCGTCATTTTTCCATGAACAAGTTTTTTCTCGTATTATTTCAGGACTTTTTCGCACTGGTATCGGAAACTAGACTGAAGGTAGATTATGTTGGGCGGTTGAATTCAGATAAAGTGTAATTTGTTAAGCTTTCAGACCATAATTGCCCATAACAATTGCTTGAAAAAGCGCTCGTGTGACTCCGGCTTTAGGGAACTTGACATGGACACTGCAGGGAACCGTGCAGCATGAAGAGCGGACATCGGGTGATCGAGTCATACCCGTGCAATACATGGAACATCCTTTCAATCAATGCAGACACTGATGCTTTTTTCCTAAAATTATTCGTACATGGTGACACAAACATTCTGACTAAATGGGAATGTGGTTATGGCTATAAAGATTCTGACAGGGATCATCACATATAAATCTTTAAAACTAATCATGTATTTTACATTGATTCCAATATTTTACCCAACTGTCCCAACTTGATATGCTACTTCCTGTATTAATGTCAGTGCCCTTACGCTATGGTAAAATCCCATGTATAAAATGCACGATATTTAAACCACAGGTAAATGTATAAAGTATCATAAACTTTCTCTTTAATAACAAGGCTTTGGCGAAAAAAAAAAAAAAATATATATATATATATATATATATATATATATATATATATATATATATATATATATATTAAAGTCGCCTTTTTTATGATTATTATTATTTATTATGTTTTGCCCAAGTTTACATATTATGTTTTTCAAGAGGCAGTGGCGTATTTACACTTTCACGACATATATTCACCCTCATTTTCTCAAGGGGAAAGTCAGGACAAATAAAAACGTTTAGAATTGCACGTATGGGGGCAGGGGGCTAGGAATCCTCCTCTCCTTGTAAAATTCTCCTACTCATCAAGACAGAGCAAGGGGCGAGGGAACGCGAAGGTGGTCCCGGACCCTAAGAATTGGAACTGTAAATGTTGTTTCTGTTCGGGCTCTGTCTCGAGTCGGCCACCCCCAGCAATGGGGTATGTGGCTGAGTATACTGTATACTATACTGCAGAATTGTTTTTCACTTAAACTAATAAACTCCTAAAGGTAATGAACAAATCTGAAATTAGCTGCAAAGAATGCATTGAACAAGTAGAATTCTCTAGTATTAGTTAAAACCACACAATAAAATTCCAGAGCAATTTAAATTATCTAGTATTATTGGGGAGAATATTACAATAAACTCCTAGAGCAAGTAAAATAACTTAATGTTATCTAAGTCCTAATACGTAAAGCGTTAATGTTCCATTTCACTCCCATAGATGAACCCTAAAGCTGCAAAGCGTCTAATACTAGCCCTATTACTACCGGTGGCCTTATTTTTGGTATGCTATTCTGGATATCATTAGGCAATCATAGTCAGTTTCGGAGGGACCTTTTATAAGCAAAGAGTTAATTGATATAAATTGTACCTCTTTTATTACAACATGTCCTTCCTAAACTGCAAATAATCGTATAGCATTTTCCAGAGTAAACCTGAAATACGGTCACCGGACTAAAGGGATGAATACGAACATAATAATTATAATAAACGTGATCGTACTGACTATCACTAATGTCACCCTCTTCTGCCCCCCACAGAGGAACCCCCAACTAAACTCATCATAAAGCTAAGCTCTGTGACCATGCAGGAGACCCAGGTGAGCTTGGAAGGTCCTCTGGATGCCGAGATTGTGAGCGTAGTGATGTCAGTCAAGGGGACAGACGGATATGAGGTGAGTTTTAAGGTGGATTCACACCATCATTTTTTTCTGCAAATTTTATCCACAACTCTCATCTAGCAGCTTCAGTAATATACTTGTATCCTTATTTTGTCACTTTTAATATTCATTAAGTCTAGTTGTCGATACCAATGCAAAATATTCTCAATTTTTTGCTAAAATATGTTTCGGGAAAGATCACTAGTGTAAATACTCCTTTAGTGTGACTCAACCTGTTGCGAAGAGGAAGTGACACCCGCTTTTCAACACATTCCAATCCCAATTTTTTCCAACTCTCTAACCCAAGAGTGAACCAATTTTCCAGTCTTTCTTCCACTCAAAAATTAAACTTTGGAACTCTTTCCCTCAATCTGTTATTCCCTCACCCTATGGCATAGACTACGTCAAGCTCTGTGTCCAGGTATTTTGACTCTATCACATTTTCAACTTGTTTTCTTTTTTCATTCTGTTTTTTTTTTTTTTTTTTTTTTTTTTTTGGGGGGGGGGGGAGGGAATAGTTGTTTCAGGCAGCTTTGCCTTTTGTCTCCTTCATGCGCATAGAGAAAAAAATAAACCATACCATCATCGCTACTACCACTGTATTCTGTTTTACCTTTTGTACTTTGTCTCATTCCAAATCCGGAAGCAGATACAACTAAGCTCTATCATGTTCTTCTTTAGGTGAGCTTGGAAGGTGAGGTGGTGGGGTCAAAGCTCACCACTTACCGGTTCACACACACTGAGCAGCTCCTCTCACCAGGCTCCACTCGGCTGCTTCTGCTTGCTCGGGACGACATAGACAAGGTCAAGAATATAGCCAAGGCTGAGTTGGATCTGTATGGTAAGTAGGTCCTAGTGTACTGAGGGAGTATAATAAGTAATAAACAAAACAACAACAATAATAATACCAACACTCTGTGTGACACTTCTGCATAGTAACCACGTGCGGGCATGCGCGCGCGTCGGCTGCCCAGCCGTTTAGAAACCGGCTGGTGGTAGCCGGCCGGTAGGCTTTCCCTTAGTATATATCCTACGACAATGTAACTAATGTCTGGGATATTCTTATGTTGTTTCACAGCTTGAAGCTGCCCTTATTCTTAACCAACGCATCTTAGTATATTTTATTCTCGATAGTTGATTGTTTCATTATAATATATAAGATGTAAGTCTAGTGAGAGCGGGAAGAGACGAGCGGGAGGGAGAGACCGGCTTGGGACATTGCTTCGCGCGGAGAGTCCAGCTTGGGACGAGCCTGAAGCGCTGCCACATGCATTTGATTGCAACGTTAGGCTTAGATTCGACTCACGCACGGGGTAGAGGATTTTGACCCGGCAACTGTGTTGAGTGTTGCCAAGCCTGGGATGTATTCTGCATGCCTAGGGCGGGGTCCAGACAGATTCAAGACTCAGAGCTCACCTCATTGTCGTACCCTTCGGACCCCCTTGATATCTATCCCTCTCAACCCCACTTAGAAACGTTCTCTCTTACTTTGTATACCTTCTTTCCACTACTTCACCAATCTATTTAATTATCCCATCCCCTTGATAGACCTTATATCTATTATTGTATTAACGACGAGCTCTCAGATAACTAGATAGGATTTTGGGTCTTATGCAGGGATGTAATTGTTAATGAGACCTAGGAAGCTTTTTTGTTGTCTCATATTTCGTGGTTTCATGTTTGCTAGTGTGTTCTTGTGTCAGGTTAGCAGGGGCTAGACCGGAGGGGAGGCTTTTTGCGATCCTTTAAGTAAAGTCTGCTGGTGCGAGTCCCGTGGACCCGCACGACTTTACTAGGATACCCGTGGGAGTCTGGGGGCATTTTCTTGTCTGTGTCTAGCGTTGTGTTGTGTGAGGGCCCTTGCCTAGTCCACTCAGCACTGCGCTAGCACGTCTTGCTTTTGTTTTAGGGTCGCCAGGAGAGAGTCAGATACTTGCGATCTGAGTCTCTCAAGAGAGCACCCTTTCAATTAGAGTAATTTGGCGCACAGACCTGGGAACGTCCCTAGGCTAGAGCAGGTGGCTCAGCCCGGGTATCCGAAGCCTATATCCTTCCGGCTAGACCTCTGCCACCTGGCAGATTAACAGCTAGGGGTTTATTATCTCTGTATGCTTGTTATTGTGCCACAGTTGACCGTTTTTGTGAGCATTGTGAGTCAGGGTGTGGCTTAGAGACTCTGTCCGAGCAGGCTTGCCTGACTAAGAGTGAGAAGCACACCTGTATGTGGTTATGTTGCGAGTTGCTGCCTTTATTTAATTATACCTATGCCATTATACACTGTAGGTCCTATCACTAGTATTTATTCCTGCTTATGAGTTAAGAGTTCTCTAAATCCGAAACGTACTTTCTTTGCTAAGCATCAGATCCTACAGTAGCCGCATGCAGTTTAGAAACTCGCATCTTGTCTACCTGTACGATGTTTTGAGGACTGTTTGCTTTCACCTTCTTTCACGCAGGGGTGATTAGTTGTATTAATTAACGTAACGTTAAATGTACTTTCTTCTAGTTTGTTATTAAATTGTTTCTGCAATTTAATCCCGTTATCTATCTTTTCCTTGAAGCTTTAAGTCAACTTAATTGTGTGATCTTTTATATAGCCTGCTTGACTATCAGCAGTCTATAGTGCGTGCACCCTGTAACCGAGTCATAGGATACCTCGTTGTCCAGGCAGGACTCTTGACGGTTTAGGGTGGTTTGTTGCCTGGGTTTATAGATAAGGGTTGGATCTAGCGTTTTCCGTTGTTGCCGCATACCTAGTCCAATAGAAAGAGCCCAGTGTTTATATATCCCAGGACGTAACATCTGCTTATGCAGAGTTGATAAAATATAATTATTTTGTCAAGCCTTCAGATCTGCCATGGGGTATGCCAATTTGACTGGCTGGTGAATTTAAAAACAAATTTCCCTTGACACATGAGGGCTCCTTTTCAGTATCACTTTCCCGTGAGGCACATTCATCAATTCTGGCAGCAGGTTAAGGAACAGGAACAAGTGCAGGTTCAGCTTAGGAGATGTCAACACTATCTTGGACGTGTTGATCCACAGCTTCATTGGTGTCTGCAATTTGCAGAATGTGCTGGAACACAGCTTGGGCTGCCTGCAAGAATCAAGATACAAGACGTGCTGGCACACAGATTAGGGGGTAGTAGTCTACAATTTGCAGGACATGTTGGTTTACAAATTACTGGAGGCTCTACTTATTCTTGAGCAGGCAAGTTGGAAAGCTTGCCTCACTTGTCTCTGCCGCCATGAATAGTTATCAACTTTCCCGTTACTGTCTGCCATTATCTTCACATGTGTCACAGGACCATTTGCATATTTATGAAAAAAATAGGGGTATAGGTCGTAAAAATTTAAGTTAGTCTGGGGCTCGCGAAGTGCAAATCCCCAGGTTAGCAAGGGTGCTTTGTGAGATAAATTGTTATATATATATATATATATATATATATATATATATATATATATATATATATATATATATATTGTATATATATATATATATATATATATATATATATATATATATATATATATATATATATAGTATAATATATAATTTAAAGACATCATGAAAAATAATAAATACTAGGGGGCACTCGCGAGAGTGCATACCTCCACCTACGCTGGTTGGTTCTATGCCATTAATATCATAGGCCTAAATTATATTCTGGATCTGGATTCCAATATATGATCCGGATTGCCTCCTAAATTGAATCACTTCATTCTTGGCGCATATTTTAGCTGTCCACCAAATTTAGTGAACATTTCCGGAATGCCTCCTATAACTTGAATTGCTTCTTCCTTGGAACATATCCAGCTGCCTACCAATTATTGTGAAAATATCTTGAACGCCTCTTAAGCTATACTACTTCTTTTTTGGCACATATCCTATCTGCCCACTAAATTTTGTGAAAATCGGTTCATAACTGTGTGAGATATCTTGTTTACAAACAGACAAACGAAGGTGAACAAATACTCAGTCCAACTTCTTTGGGTTGCGTTGGCAGGTACTTAAAAATTGTATCAATAATATAAATTGCATAGCACACTCATAACTTCTAACTGTTTTTACTAAATTTGAAGCCAAGTTGGTGTGGAGTGTCTCACTATTTTCACAAGATTTCATTATTTGCACTGGCATCGATACCACACATTATGTAAAGTAATGTGCAGTGACACTGTCAACATCTGCAGTGCATGACATTGTGAATTGGGGAATGTTATCGATAAATTGCAATGGGTAACACTGGAATACTATTACAGTACTCTCATTGCAATTAAAACAATTAGCGTAACATGCTGACTGGCTAGGAATACAACATAGTAATAGTAGTTACTGCAGACAATGATAGGTTTGTCTAGGAATATGGTCCTAAATGTGTAACATGATAGTGTTTTTCTTGCTTAAATGCCAGATTTTATTCCTAAGCAATAGGAAATCACTTGACAGTCACTAAAGTAATGCAAAGCGTAATTTTCGTCATTTTCAAAGGACTACGCCAGTACTAACTTAACTCCTTTAATATGCTTTGACTACCTTTGTAATTATATTCTGGCTATTTATTATTAATTAGATGCAGCTTATGAAGATCATCTAGCAATTATAGTGGTCAAGTCTCTCTCTATTACTCCTTTGACTCCCAGAGACTCTTTCTAAGTACGGTATGTCAAATTTGTCTAATGTTAACCTGAATGAAACTGTAAGAAGCCTTGTACGATCAAATGTATTACTTGTCTCTTGTCTTTCTAAATATACTGTATGTACACTACACTCCTACATAAGTTCTATTCTTCACTTGATCTTATGCATAGAAACAAAATTAGTGCAATTCAAGTAAGAGTGTAGTTTGTTAAAAGCAATTGACTATTCAGATGAATTAACGATTGTGTACGAAACTTGAGAGGCACTTGGGAGAGCGCTAACCTCCACCTACGCTGGCAGAAGCATGCACTCTACTGATCACCTCCTAACTTAAATCACTTCTTCCTTGCCGCATATCCTATATGCCCAGCAAATTTCATGAAAACTGGTTCATAACTTTGTGAGCCGCCTACGCTGGCGGAGGTATGCGCTCTACCGATCACCTCCTAAATTAAATTGCTTCTTATTTGGTGCATATCCTATCAAATTTCGTGAATATCTGTTCATAATTGTTTGAATTGTTTTTGTTGACAAACAGACAAAGACATAAGAATGCAAAAACATAACCTCCTCCAACTTCGTTGGCGGATGAAATAACGCTCTTAATCCAACCCCCCTAGTTTGACTTCCATACATATAATTATGTGTCATAACAAAGCTTATGTATTGTACATTCGTACAGTTACACGTCAAGCTTTGGATGGATGTTTTTATTTGGCGTCCACATTGAAGGCTTGAAGGTATTATTGTGAATTAATAATCTTACTCACTTTTAGCTGCTATTAAATAAAATGGTTAAACTCAATCATTAGCTCTTTGAGTAACTAGGGCGCTATATCAGATGTTATCCTTTTGGTTGTCAATATGCGATTTTGATTAGCCCTCACAAGTTTTTCCAAAAATGATAAAAGTGATTGATGATAGCCAGAGTAAAGTATAATACTGCGTGCTAATATAGGGAAGTGTGACTATGTGACCAATTAACTGTATTAATTATCAGTTGGCTCTTTGTCCCCAGATCAGTCCAGTACAGTGTTCTGGGTGGGAGCTGCGGCACTCAACTCCTCCGCCTCACTCCGGGTCGTTGATGCTGATATAGGTTAGTACACAGATTTTACTCTATTATTAGATGTTTCCCCCCATTGGGGTGTCGATTTGTTTTTCTTAGCGAGCGAAAGCGTGCCAAGTACTTAGGAGAAATTGGCCTTTGGCCGGGACATGTTTTTACTGAAAAATCTACAAAATTAGCTGAAAGGAAGGGCTTGGGGCAAATTTTAGCTTGAGGAGAGTATTGTAGTAAACTAAAGTTGTTTCCAGTTTTGGGAACAAACTAAATATTGCAACAGTAAATTGTCTTGGGTGGGAGCTGCGGCAACCAACTCTTTTACGGGTATATACAGTAAATAACTAGCTAAATTGATAGTGATCCTTATATTATTTGAGCTTATTACTACCAACATACTTATATGTTAGGGTACGTTATTATGGACATATTCATTACCCTGCCCATACCTTCCTTGAACTCCTATGTTGACAGTAGGCTATACAGTAGCTTACATCTTGATAACTCGTGTGACACCAGCTTAACACCTAACGAGCGGCCTAGGCGGTAAATAATATGTAGCCACCAGCGGGGTGTTTTTACCCAAAATAGGGTTGTTTACGTGATCATTTTCATGCCTAAATAAGACCCAGAGCGTAAAACAAGTATCTATCCCTGAAAGGGCATAAACAGAGCTTTCCAATGACACCCCAACGATCCTTGTACGACCGCTAGTTTTCTTGCAACAATCGCGCAACACGAGTGCAAAAACCATGTAATTCGGTACTTTCCCTACACAATTCACTGTGTAGCGAGTGTGAGAGGGTGGAGGAGGGTGGGATTCATGTCAGTTGGTCCACCGTGGCAGTCATACGCTCGCTACTCTCCTGCCACCACTTGTCTCTCTCTCTCAGCAACATTACGTGCTGAAAATGGCACACGACTTATGTTGTGAGCCGCCACATAGTCCAAATTTCTTTCACTCGACTAATGTTGCGCGCCGCCAGTTAAGGGTTAAGGATGACCTGACAGATTATGACATGGAAGAGTGGCCATTGTTGTAGTTTCTTATCTATGTTATCACTTACCGAGAGGTTGAGGGTGAGAGCAAGAGCTTAAGAGATACACAGACCACTTGGTCTCAACGAAGTGATCTGGCCATTAAAAGTATTGCTAAGCGATTATTCCCATATTCCATAGCAGTGGAAGAAAAGGGACACCAAAGCAGAAGGAGAGAGAGAAAAGGACATTATGAATACATGCATAAGAAAGAGACACTGAGACAGATAAATGCCTGAAAGCCTAACCACGGTACTGCATATGGAATGAGAAACAGGACAAAATAATATTTCATCCGTATAGATCAAGAATCTAAAAATAAAATAATATAATAATAATAATAATTATAATAATAATAATAATAATAATAATAATAATAATAATAATTTAGCGCATTTTTCAAAGACACTGTGGACCATACAGCTTTTATATAATAATAAGAGAGAGAGAGAGAGAGTGTGATTCCATGTGTTTCCCAGAGATCGCCGGTCACAAGAAGGAGTGCATATCTGAGAGCGCCATCTGCTACTACCTGGAGGTGGGCGATAGTGAGGGGGTGGAGGCGTGTCAGCAGATCAAGGACTCACTCAACGACGACCACACAGTAGAGCAGTGCACCCAGGTCATCTCGGAGTATGGGGGTCAGTGTGTGGGGGGGTTCTTGGAGGGCGGGGAAACTGTCTTGTTCCCATCTTAAGGGGCAGGTAGTTGCTTTTTGGGGATCCCTTCTTCCTCATGCTTAGCCCCATTAGTTTTGAGATTTTAAGACGTTCGCTCCATTAGTTTGGCGATTTTAAGACCCTTTTTTGCCATTTAGATGTCGATTTTATCCTGGCGAGCGATAGCGAGCCTGTAATTTTAGGAGGAACCGGCCTTCGGCCATGACAATGTTCTACCAATATTTTTTTCAAATTGATCTTGAAAGGGGGTCTAGGGAGTGTTTGTTTTTGTCAAGCTTGATGGAGGTCTAGCGAGGAAGCTAAACATTTATAAATACACAAAAATAAATAGACCAAACAACAAGCACTACCACCCTTAACCCTTTCAGCATACCATGACACATTCTTCCATTATTTTCTGACTATTATTAGACAACTTTATCAGCTTAGGAAGGGCCTGTGGGAATCAAAGGGTTAATTATGACGTTCTTACACCTTTGACTCTCACAGATCTTTTTAAAAAATGAATAAAATCTACTAAGGATAACCAGAATATAATTAAGAAGAGCGTTATCTAATCGTCCATCCATGACAATAACATGTATAGCTAATTATCTTGTTCATTTTGAAAACCTGGAAATAACATGATGCAGAAGCATAGCAACTTCTTATTTGTCCATTAGTTTTCAAAAACTCAGTTCCTAAGTGACCACATTTTCCATCAAGTGAAAAATTAAGTAATATATTTATACGAAAATGGATGATATTTACGTATTTGTAAAATGTGCGGTACGTGTTCAGTATGCAATTCTTATTTTGCAAGATGTAGTATTAAAGATCTCCATACTTTGTTTATATAAATGTATGAAATATAGGGATAATCATTTGATTATGTATTCATTAAAAGATGAGTATTTTAGTCATTCCAGTATTACGAGGCATAGTTAGAAGTTTTTGTAAAGATCTTTAATTATTATTTGTATTTGTGATGGGAGATAATAACGTATATGAGAAAGTCAAAGAGTACACTAATTACAAGTTTAACATTAAGTAACTAAAGATTTATGAGAATATAACTAAATAAATAGTAGGCGGGTGCCCAACCCCGAAAGGGTTTGAAATACGGGAGCTATCCCCCCGCCAAAGGCGGCTTTCTAGGTCCTTTCCTAGCTGATGCTGAGAGGATTGGGTTCTAGTCATGTGGTGATGGGCTGGTCTATCAGAGTGAGACATGAGCGTTCTCTGCCATACCCATAGCTTACTCTGACTGTTCCTTTTAGTAGCTTTTACTTACATGTTTTCTAAATCTCAAGTGGCGGCGTCTCTTCCGTGGATTGTCCTCTCTACTTCCAACCTAGAGGTTGGAAGACTGGGAGCCAAAGCGTCACATTTTTCCTTTGCTCCTCAACTTTCCCTTCATAATTGTTAAGGGGCATAGGGCCTTGAGTGGGGCTTCGGTGTCCCGGGTGTTTCCGCACCCTCCTCAGTTCCTCGCCTGGGAGCGGCTTCGGTCACCTGGGCATTCTTAGTGGTAAAGCAGGGATGGTTCTAAGATACTCAGTTATGGCCTTGGCCTTGCTCGGGACCTTGGGGCTATTTGGTCAGACAGCCTGGGGAACAACATCAACTAAATAAATAGTTGAGAGTGAGTTGAGTATTCAAAATGTTGAAGTTGACAAAATAAGTTTGTATGTCGTAGAGTTCGAGGATCTGTTGAGTGTGAGCCTGGATGGTGGGGACGTGGAGGTGAGCGTCTTGAGCGGGTGGACGGGGATCCTGGAGGTGCTGGCCTATGACCCGGAGGACCAATCTAGCGTATACAGTGACACTAAACAGGCCTGTGAAGTGCAGAGTGACAATCAAACCTGCCGGCAGCCACTTCTGGTAAATACCAAAGACAATATGTATAGAGAGTACATTTTCACTATTCTGCATAGACACGTCATCCGTGCCATCAAACTTAGGAGAAATCACGCCTTTGTGATTTGTTAATGCTGTACTTTTAATTGACTAATGCTGTAGTATAGTTCTGTATATTGAAAAATGTGGCCATTATGCCAAGCAGACAATCATATGATAACTCCTGACTCTCATAGCAGTTGTTTATGTAATTCGATCTATTGATATGGTATAACATAGTTTAATTATATTGAAACAATTTAATTAGTATATGACAATGGTTGTCACTTCCTGAACATTCTGCAGGCGATTAGATTATATAATAGAAATTTTACAAACTTTTTAATACTTTCCCATTGTACTTTGAATTCAGTGACAAAGAGTTGTTACCTGTACATTGCAGAAGTTTAACCATAAGAAAGTAAATCTTTAATTGAATGTATTGTGTATATTTTTTCACTTTGTATAGACGCGGGATGCCCAGCGGATGAAGGTGCTTGTGGTCGGTACTAACTCCAATGGCATAGTCGAAGGGTCTGCTCTTCGTATTCTGTCAAGTAAGCCATTGTGTTTTATAGTCAGCCTGTAGCCATTCATTTACTCAGTAGCCAAATTAACCCTATTATTGTTGAAGCTTTATACTGTGTATTTCCAAAGTCCACCATCTACACCTAGTCACCTGGATTGAGTTTTACTTACAGACTACACAATATCTTAAATTTTAAAGTAGATTTGTATTAAAACAATCCAAGGTAGTTTGATGTATACAGGCATACTATCAGAGGAAACTATTGAGGGATAAGCCTTCACAACGTAATCAATGACCATAATTGATGGCCATATTTCCTAATTACAGGTTATTAATTTGCAATTAAACGTCATACTAGCGCTAGGGAAGCCAACAGGGGTCTCTAAGCATGCTTATCTCATCATACTCTATATTCCATATTGTGTTTGTTTTCCTTTCCAGCATTATAGTCAAAATTGAGACTTCGTTGAAACCCTTTATGACAGTAACTGTTCCTAGTAAAGTAAAATTCTAAGTGTTAGAAGGTTGTTAATATAGAAATGTTAATGTAAAGTTACCTGTAGATTACATAAATATAATGTACTGTCAAAAGAACAATTTTATCAGAGATTGATACTTAATACGCTAATCCACTGCAAGTGACCAAATGTTTTCGAATTATCCCTGCCTATCATCCCGGCCAATGTATAGGGCGCTTTACCCAGGGTCCAGAGAATATCCATGAAGCCACCTGGTCGCCATGGTTACACTCTACATTGTGGGTGTGCAACATAAAACTCATAAATATTGTAACAAAAATGGTAAACATTTTAAGAGTATAATATTTAAAAAAAAAAAAAAATGCCGATTTAAAACATACCGAACACAATCAGAATGTGTATTATAAATGTGTTCCAGAAGCAGAGAAGGTGTTAAGATTGTTACGCAAAGCGATTATTAAGGGACCCCACCTCGGTTTTTTTTTATCTTTATCTCCCTCTCTCTTTGGCTTGTATTCATTCGGCCCAATTCAGCCAATGGGTTTAAGATGTTTACCCACATCTAGGTGTCAATATTTTCCTGGCGAGCAGCAGCGAGCCAGCATATATATATTTTGGTTTTGACAGCAAGCTAAATTTGTACATTTTTCGTTAGAAAAATTTCTCCGGCGAAGCCGGATTTCTCCATGCAATACTGGCTCGCTATCGCTCGCCAGGAAGAAATCGACACCTGGATGGGGACAAACGTCTTAAAACAGTTGGCTGAGTGGGGCCGAATGAATACAAGGCAGAGAAAGAAAGAAAAGGAGAGCAAGATAAAAAAAGAAGCCGGTGACCCCCCTTAAGCGTATTTTACCCGTTTGGTTACGTTCATGTGTTTTGGATTACATACAGAAATTTGACCTAGACACTCTTTTCCCCGGCAGGACCCGAACCCAGCTCTAACACCGACGTGATCGTGTGGTCGGTCTTCGGGTCAGTCCTCGGGGTCGCCGTCATCGCCTTCATTGTTATCGTTATTGTGTAAGTTACCCTTTTTTTCGTTACATTCTGACAACTGTGGGACGATTTTATTCAACTGTTACGACCTGGCACTCGGGTACACAAGGGCTCTCAAACAGGACTCGAGTACGGCTCGTTGCCACAATGGAAACACACGATCCCAACCCCAGAGTACTGCCAGCCGAACAAAAAACACCAATACCCTCCAGAGTTCGATCTGCTATAACGGGGTATACAAGAACTCGGTACTAGCGTTCCACAACAGACTAATAAAGAGACAGGAATTATCTAGTCTGGTCAACAATCAAACAAAGAAGTAAGAAACAACAACACCAAAGAATAGTGTTGGCCGAAGCCGAAGTAATCCACCCTTGACTAAGAACTTAAGAAGTCCTCCACCCTCTACTTCGGATCGGCACTATTACGTTACGTTAAACAATAGTCCTCGAGCATCGAGCAAGGAATCTTCTGATAAAGTTAGATGCTTCTCGGATACTCGTAAGAAGTAAGTATCGGATTTTGAACAGCAATTCAATAAGCAACACACTGGCAATTAACTAACATTAAAGGTTTAAATTGACATAAGAAGAATTATAAGAATAGACAATAGTAAATGGCAAACATTAAAAAAGAAGTACTCCGACAATGCACCGGCAATAGCCTACTAGGATTGTGCTCGTGGGCCACTAATCCCTAAAGTAGCTAAGCGTGCCACACATGAAATCAATAGTGCATAAACAATATCATACATAAGGAAAGCTTCAATACTATGCTGTATCTGCTGATCGAGCAAAGTCTAGCTGGGATGTAGTAGGCTAGGAAACAATGGCTGAGCAAGCGGCTCGTAGCCTAGCGAGGTCCTTAAGGCTGTGCGGCCAAATTACGTTAATTGATGGGATGCTCTCTTGAGAGATCCAGATCACTAGTATCTGGTTCTCTCCTGGCGATCCTCTCAAAGTCAAAGCAAACGAGTTAGCACAGTGTTGGGTGGTAGAGGCAAAAGCCCTCACTCGCAACACAGTGCTAAACTCACAAGGTACACAGTCAGAAAGACCACCTAGGCTTCCCATGTCTCCGTTGCGATTGTACAGGTTCAACAAAACCTAATACACATCGGGAATCACAACACCAGTAGCCTTATCCCAGTCTAGCATTACTTAGACCAGCAGAAAACAGGAACATTAATAATCATACACAGGGAAATGCATATACGAGTGCAACAAACATTAATCAATCCTATTCTAGTTATCCCTTCCAAAATAGGCTATCTAATAGGCATATATCTCGTGAGAACTCAAGCGATAATACTTTGGCTGACTAGCTCTGCACCAAAGGGATCATTGAGGTTAAAAAGGGTCGGGAAGAGAAGAAGAAAGGCGGTACAGAGAGTAGAGAAAGTTCACATCAGTCAGAAGAATATGTATAGTAGCAAGGGATATGAGAAGTCGCTCTGCCTAATGAGTTCTGAAGAAATTGTGGCGAGACTTCCCTTTTTATACTCGGCCCTCTAGTGAGCATATCGCAAACTACTAAGGACCGCCCACTGACAATCATTACGTAATATTCTCTCTCTCAATCTGGGATAGACAAAGGCTTTCCCACGCACTGAGGGGGAGGAGGGAGGAGGGAGGAGGGGAGTTAGGCCTACCTGCCGCATGGCGCACTCACTGGCCCCCGTTACGTAATATCTCTCTCTCCTCTCATCATTACAAATAAGTCCCACACATAATACTTATAACTAATGATATAAAATAGAACTCGTTGACTCAGATGAAAACAAAATACATATTTATAATACTTATAGTACAACGGCTCACATAAACTAAGTTAGGAAACTCTACACAGACTACAGCCAAAGTTCCTGCCCTGACGATCCTAGCGAGAGTGGGGCATGACTGGGCGTTCTGTACAGCATGCTCATACTCGACATGCGTCACACCTCCCCCAAGATTTTACTTGCTCAACCCTGAGCTAAAATCTGACACACAGAACCCCATCAAGCCCCTCACACCCAGCGACCGCATGGCACTAAAACAAAGCTGAGTTTATCACTAAAACACATCTTATAAAAAAAAAAATCACATTTTATAACTCCTCCCAACAATAGCAAAAAAGACACAATATCATGCTCCCAGAGCGAGCTTACAGCAGCTCAGCCGTTTGATAGTTCGTGGACTACTCAAACTCTATAGGCTATGACAAACTTATACAATTATCTATATCAAAAGAAAGAGTTTTTTATGATTTTTATATTTTAATATGTTTTTTCTGGCTGCACTATAAGGGCAGCCTATTTTCTTCTATACCAAACGCTCAACTCCTGCTTTACGACCCAATGCGCTGGGCTACAACCGCGAGCCAACAAGCACCAAGCGCAAAATACTATTCAAACTAAAGCAGGAGGCTACCCGTGTGTCAATCTACCCAGGATCATATACCCTTGAACGACCATCTGCAACCACGTTGTCACAACCGGCAATATGGCGTATGTCCAGGTTATATACCAATAACCTTAGTGACCACCTGGTCAGCCTCATATTCCGATTGTGAAACTGGTCCAAGATCTTGAGAGGGTGATGATCTGGGTAAACTACAACGACCGGACCATAGGCTGGAACATAGACCTCGAAATGCCCCAGCGCAAGCACAACCGCCAGCAGCTCCTCCTCGACAACAGAGCAGCTCCCCTGGGCCGAATTGTACTTCTCCGAGCAGAAACTAACAGGATGCTCCAGCCCATCATCGTCCTTTTCACTTTCATTCATCAGGTTCTGAAACGTTGCTAGTACATTCTTATGTCCGTAAGGCATAACATTGCCCCGGTAGGCACCCCCGTCCACAACAAAACCACACACCTCCCCAGCACGCTCGGACAAAGGCACCTGCCAGCATCCCTTTACTAAATCCACCCTCGTGATAGGCGATGCAGCCCCGAGGCGGTCTATGGTGTCGTCAACTCTTGATAAGGTATAGGCGTCTGTCAGGGATAATGCACACACACTCTCGCAATCAACACACTCACTAATCTTGCCACTTAACACCGGTTGCAAAGTTACAGGCAACGACCACTCACGACATTCCTTATCCCTCAGACCCTTCGTCCACACGTAATCCAGCTCTGCTTGCACCATAGGCTGTCGAGCAGGATTTATACGGTAGGGAATTAAACTGAGCCTTGCACGATCTCCAGCCTGCATGTCGGATTCTACCCCATACATCAGGCCTGGAGAAGCAACAAACATGCGAAAGTACTGCCATAGCCTAGTAAACAACTGCCTTGCACTGTCTCCACGAACAACATGCCTAGTGCCCTCCCACAACCCAGCCGAGACCGCAGCTTCTAACCTGTAGTCTCCCTCCTTCTCCACCTTCGTCCCTAGAACAGCCAGGTCATGAGAGGGACAATCAGTACCACCTGTGCAGTCACTCCCATAGTTCATTATTGCTAAGGCTTCCCCGCCGATACCGTACATGCGCACCCCCGCATTCCTTGTGACGACATCTGCCTGCTCAGCATCACCGCTTTTAGAGACATGGCCAGATACAGTCGGTCTATGGTAGGGCTGTTGCATTAGACTAGAGCAGCATTGGGAGGCTATGTGACGACCGGGCACATCCACTCCACAGCCAACCTCACTAATCTGCTCAATGTCCTCCTTTTGACCACCACCCTTGGCAGCCATGGGTCGACCCTGACCTGGCAACCATGCCAAAGCCTCGTCGCCCACCTTGAACCACCGAAACAACGAGGCTAACGGTCTTTCAACATTCACGTGACCTGCCCGCGAAACATCTCGCACCGCCCGAGTTGTGAGACTCAGGGGCTCGGCACGACCAGTGGGGTATGAACCGAGCTGGTGCTGGAGTGCTGCACACTGCTGCTCAGGCAGGTGCTCTAGCGCTTCCACAGCCACCAGACTCGTGTCCCCCGCCCACTGCTCCGCCGAGACATGACAATCCCTACTCTCCTCCACCTGTGCCCTACTGCCCCCCTCTCCTTCTCCACCTTGGCCGCGGCAGACCAACGCAGGGACAGTAGGCTGCTCAGGTGGTTGCCTCACAAACTCCTCCAACAGGTTCACATGACATGCTTCCCCGTCCTCGTGTTTGATCTCGACAGCACCATTACCACACTTCTGAACTTCCGGATCCTCCAACTGCAGTTTACAAATATCTGAGGGAACCAACCTGTCTAGATGCTTCCGAAGCAACCCAAGTCCTCCCCCAATATCAAACTCAAACTGAGCAACCCTTTTTTCTCTCCGTGTGTAACGTTGCTGCCTCGGAGTCTCTTCCTGCCCTACCTCCTCACTAGCTGTGACAGGTCCTGGGGCCTCTCCAGACTCTAACATAGGTGCCAATACTGAATCACCCAGGAGAGCCGCCGAGTCAAAACTCTTAAAACCAACTCCAGCTTTAGCCTCCTCCTGTTGATCGTTCCTCTGCTGGTCTGAAGACGGAGGACTAGGCTGTGACACTTTAGCTGCCCGAGCTCGGGTGACAACACACGCCATGGGTTGTGTCTGGCACCGCTCGACCCACTCTTGTTCTCCCCCACTCACGTCGGCCGGCCTCTCGGCAACGACTAAGGGTAGAACCTTAGAAGCGGGCATTGCAAAGTCGTTACCGAGAAGAAGGTCGACGCCCTCCACTGGCAGTTTCTCCACAATCCCGACATCCAATTCACGTGCCACACCATCCACCTCAAACTCCAACCGCACCAGCGGGTATGACCGAGTTGCATTAATACCCTGCACCACTACCACCCGAGCCGCGTTTATAGGGTAGCCAGTCAAGTTATTCATCAGAGTCTGGGAAGCACCTGTATCACGCAAGACCTCTACTCCATGCTTGCGCCCCGCCCACATCACGCAACCCCGCCCTCTATGGTCGCAAAAAACATCCTGAGCAGGGTTCGAGCCTCCCAGGTGCTTCTGCATTGGCTGTGCCTCAGCCTCTGACGAACTGCCCCGGGCAAACTCAGAAGACTTCGGAGACACACCAATGTTGCAGGCCAAAGACACAGCTGCTGTAGGTGGTTTGCTAGGACAGACTCTTGCAAAGTGCCCCTTTTCATGACAATGATAACACTCCAACTCCCCTTTGGGCTTCCCTTGGTACTGGGAAGGGCCCGGCCCCTTCTTAAATGGGACGGTGCTAGTCTTGTGGTCAGTCTTGGTATCATAGCTCTTGTACTTGTTTGCATAAGGTATATTACTAACTCGGGGGGGTGGGGCGTCACGCCCCTTGTTACCTGCCTCACTACGCTGGGCAGACCCGCACCCACGAATTAGTGATAGCCGGAGGTCAGCCATCTCAGCTGCCTCCTGTAGAGTTTTTGGGTTCTTTTCTTTAATAGTTAAAGTCATTTCTGCACCAGTACACTTATAAAACTGCTCGAGCAGAAACAGCTCAGTCAACTGTTCGGCCGTCTCAGCTTTCTCAGAACGTGTCCAGTTTGTAAGTGCATCTTTTAAGTCCCGGGCATGTTCAAGAAAGGTCGCCTCCCTAGTCTTTGTAACACCCCGAAACTTCAATCGATATGTTTCTGGTTGCAACTCGTATGCCCGTAGGACAGCTCTCTTCAATTCTGGGTAGTCAATGCAAGACTCTAAAGGCAGTGCATCATAAGCCTTCAGACCCTTACCCGTAAGTCTTGAGGAGACTAGAGCTGCCCACTTCTCTTCAGGCCAATTATGCTCCCTACACTTCTTCTCAAAACGATTAAAAAATTGTGTGACTTCAGTTTCACTAAATGCCGGCACCAATTTGACTAAGTGGGACAAGGACTGTTCTCTTACTTGGCCCTCACGGCCCATCCGAGTCCCTGTCGTCTCTGCACGAGTCTTATCTAAATCTAATTGAGCACAATATTTCTCTGAGTCGTACCTAAGCTCAGCCTCGTGTCTCCTGGTCTCATTCTCCGCCTCTTGCTTCCTAGACTCAGCCTCAATCTCATGCCTCCTAGTCTCATTCTCCTGCCTCCTGGTCTCATTCTCAGCCTCAATCTCCTGCTTCCTAGACTCAGCCTCAATCTCATGCCTCCTAGCCTCAATCTTAGCAAGCTCAAGTCTAAATACCATATCTGGAGACAGGCAGGAAGAGGGAGCTGCCACTACTGAAGGAGGGGGGGCAAAAACTGGGGAACCACCATGTGCACCACCCGAGGGCACTCCAATCTGCCAATTCTCATCCCTATGTGGGAGAGTGCTAACCTCCGGTAACTGAGTGGACGGCACTGTGGAAGTCGAGTGAGAGGGGATCTGGGGAGGAACCCCCCAAACGCCCTCTCCTCCGAAACCCCATGTCGCCCACGCAACACCCAGGAAATCAGCTCCCCCTTGGACATCCCTACTACATTGGAAATGCCCAAAACCTTGGCTATCAGGTGCAAGCCACAAACATCCACCCCAGTCAGCCTCTCCTCCATCACGTGGTACCGCTTACTCACAAAAACTCTAGCATCCTCCTCACTGATTACTAACGGCACACCTTCAAATGGCATCTCTCGCTCATCGTCAGCGCTAGTGCACGACATACTGAAGTCCACAAAAAAAATTCTCGAGACAAAAGTGTTAAACTTCCTTATGCAAGCACTAATTACTAAATTAACTGGAGTCTCTTAAATGCTTTACTAATTGCCATACAAAAAAAATATTCTTCAATATGCACGCTAAAATACAAACAAACAAATGTTGTACAACTCTGCAAAAATTTATACTGTTCACAAAATCCTAAGCAAGGTCGCCATTTGTTACGACCTGGCACTCGGGTACACAAGGGCTCTCAAACAGGACTCGAGTACGGCTCGCTGCCACAACGGAAACACACGATCCCAACCCCAGAGTACTGCCAGCCGAACAAAAAACACCAATACCCTCCAGAGTTCGATCTGCTATAACGGGGTATACAAGAACTCGGTACTAGCGTTCCACAACAGACTAATAAAGAGACAGGAATTATCTAGTCTGGTCAACAATCAAACAAAGAAGTAAGAAACAACAACACCAAAGAATAGTGTTGGCCGAAGCCGAAGTAATCCACCCTTGACTAAGAACTTAAGAAGTCCTCCACCCTCTACTTCGGATCGGCACTATTACGTTACGTTAAACAATAGTCCTCGAGCATCGAGCAAGGAATCTTCTGATAAAGTTAG
>JBAKBP010027841.1:0-29490 GCA_037953745.1 Lithodes maja | reverse complement strand
GGACGAGAAGAGAAGAAGATAGGCTGTTCAGAGAGTAGAGAAAGTTCACATCAGTCGGAAGAATATGGATAGTTGCAAGGGATATGAGAGGTCGCTTTGCCTGATGAGTTCTGAGGAAAATGCGGCGGGACCTCCCTTTTTATACTCGGCCCTTTAGTGAGCATAACGCCAACTACTAAGGACCGCCCACTGGCAATCATGACGTCATATTCTCTCTCAATCTGGGATCGACAAAGAACTTCCCACGCGCTGAGAGGGAGGAAGGGGGGAGGGAGGAGGGAGTGAGGCCTACACACCTCGTGGCGCGCTCACTGGCCGTCGTTACATAACTCTCTCTCTCATCATTGTATATAAGTCCCACACACAATACTTATAACTAATGATATAAAATAGAACTCGTTGACTTAGAAGAAAACAAAATACATAATGATAATACTTATAGTACAACGGTTCACATAAACTGAGTTAGGAAACTCTACACAGACTACAGCCAAAGTTCCTGCCCTGACGATCCTAGCGAGAGTGGGGCCTGACTGGGCGTTCTGTACAGCATGCTCATACTCGACATGCGTCACACCTCCCCCAAGATTTTACTTGCTCAACCCTGAGCTAAAATCTGATATACAGAACCCCATCAAACCCCTCACACCCAGCGACCGCATGGCACTAAAACAACGCTGAGTTTATCACTAAAACACATCCTATAAAAAAAAAATTCACATTTCATAACTCCTCCCAACAATAGTAAAAGACATAATATCATGCTCCCAGAGCGAGCTTACAGCAGCTCAGCCGTTTGATAGTTCGTGGACTACTCAAACACTATAGGCTATGACAAACTTATACAATTATCTATATCAAAAAGAAAGAGTTTTTATATGATTTTTATATTTTAATATGTTTTTTTCCGGCTGCACTATAAGGGCAGCCTATTTTCTTCTATACCAAACGCTCAACAATCCTGCTTTACGACCCAATACGCTGGGCTACAACCGCGAGCCAACAAGCACCAAGCGCAAAATACTACTCAAACCAAAGCAGGAGGCTACCCGTGTGTCAATCTACCCAGGATCATATACCCCTGAACGACCACATGCAACCTCGTTGTCACAACCGGCAATATGGCTTATGTCCAGGTTATATACCAATAACCTTAGTGACCACCTGGTCAGCCTCATATTCCGATTGTGAAACTGGTCCAAGATCTCGAGAGGGTAATGATCTGGGTAAACTACACCGACCGGACCATAGGCTGGAACATAGATCTCGAAATGCCCCAGCGCATCATTGTCCTTTTCACTTTCATTCATCAGGCTCTGACACGTTGCTGGTGCATTCTTAAGTCCGTAGGGCATAACATTACACCGGTAAGTACTCCCGTCCACCACAAAACCACATACCTCTTTAGCGCGCTCGGACAAAGGTACTTGCCAGTAACCTTTTACTAAATCAACTTTAGACAAAAACCGAGCATTACCAATTTTATCAACACTATCATCAACCCGAGGAAGAGGATATGGGTTAGTTGGAGTCAAACCGTTTAGCCTACGGAAATCAATACAGAAGCGTACCTTGCCATCTGGTTTAGGCTGCAGTGTTACGGGGGAAGTCCATTTAACGGTACCTTTCTCTATCAACCCTCTACCGAGCATATACTCCAACTCATCCCTCAGAGCGGGTAGTTTTATGGGGGGCACACGGTATGGGATTGACTTAAAGGGTAGATGGTGCCCCACGTCAACATCATGCATAGCCTGAGTAGTGAGGCCTGGATGTTCAGCGAATACAGTGGGGTATAAACCGAGCAACTGACGGATAGCTTCAAATTGCGGCTCAGGCAAATGGGCTATAGCCTCGTCAGCCCTTAGGCTCGAGTTCCCCGCCCACTGATCCGCTGAAACATGGTGATCCCAGCTATCCTCCTCTGAAGCTTGACTGCCCCCCTCTCCTTCTCCACCACGGCCGCAACAAGCCAACACAGGGACAGTGAGAGGCTCAGAGGGGCGCCTCACATACTCTTTTATCAGGTTCACGTGACATAACTGATTCTTCTTCCTCCTGTCTGGAGTGGCAACAAGGTAATCTAGGTCCGAAATTTTCTCCACAATTTTATAGGGTCCAGTATACTTCGCCGACAAGGGGTTACCCACCAAAGGCAACAAAATCAACACCTCCTGTCCCACAATGAACTCCCGGAGCTTCACTTTGCGATCATACCTGTCCTTCATTAAAGCTTGTGACCCTGTTAAATTCCGACCTGCCATCTCCAGACTCTTAAGCATGCGCTCACGGCTTTCAAACACATACTTCAACAAGGAACAAGGCGGCACAGTTCCTTCCCAAATTTCCCGCAGCATATTAAGGGGGCCCCTGACTCGGTGTCCAAAAATCAGCTCGTTTGGACTAAATCCCAGGCTCTCACCAGGCACTTCCCGAGCAGCAAACAGTACATACGGCAATCCAAGATCCCAATCTCTTCCGTTATCAGCACAATAACACCTGAGCATGCTTTTAAGGGTGGCATGCCACCGCTCAAGCACCCCTTGGCTCTCAGGGTGATACGCTGACGATACCACCGCCCGTATTCCATGCTGTTGCATTGTTTGCTTAAAGAGATTGGAGGTGAAATTGGACCCCTGATCAGACTGAATCTCCTCCGGGTACCCGTACCTTGAAAAGTACCACAACAAGTTACTGACTACCGTCTTAGCCATGCCGTTTTTCATGGGGTATGCATCGGGGTATCTAGTGGCAACATCCATGATGGTTAACAAAAATTTATTACCAGCCTTTGTGGGAGGGAGGGGACCAACCATGTCAACAACAATCTTACTAAAAGGTGGCCCAATTACAGGAATAGGGTGCAACGGAGCTTTAGGAATAACTTGGTTTGGTTTCCCGACCCGTTGACAAATATCACATGAGTTTATCCAGGACTGCACATGAGACTTCATCCCCGGCCACCAAAACAACTTCCCCAAAGCCGCCACCGTTTTTCTTACCCCCAAATGTCCTGCCAGCGGTGTGTCATGCGCCAAACTCAGTAGGCTATCCCTGCACTCCCGCGGCACCATCAACTGGTCCACTACCCCGGACCCCTTTTTCCAGCTACGGTTAGGGTCTTGAAAACGCCGATACAGGATGCCATCTAAATAAAAAAAATCTCCCGGCTGTGCATCACCGTCCTCGTCGAGCTCCACAGCTCCATTAGCACACGTTTGGAGCTCAGGGTCCTCCAGCTGCAACCGACGTATATCTGAGGGTGCCAAGCGATCTAACTGCTCCCGGAGCAATGCATGACCCTCCCCGATACTGAGCTGCTCCCTCTGTCTCTCTCGATGTTCATAACGTTGCTGTCGTGGAGACTCGTCATGCCCAGCCTCGTCACTCTCGATGACAGGCCCAGGGGCTACTCCAGAACTAAGTAATGGTGCTAATACTGAATCACCCAGGAGAGCCGCCGAGTCAAAACTCTTAAAACCAACTCCAGCTTTAGCCTCCTCCTGTTGATCGTTCCTCTGCTGGTCTGAAGACGGAGGACTAGGCTGTGACACTTTAGCTGCCCGAGCTCGGGTGACAGCACACGCCATGGGTTGTGCCTGGCACCGCTCGACCCACTCTCGCTCTTCCCTACTCACGTCGGCCGGCCTCTCGGCAACGACTAAGGGTAGAACCTCAGAAGCGGGCATTGCAAAGTCGTTGCCGAGAAGAAGGTCGACGCCCTCCACTGGCAGTTTCTCCACAATCCCAACATCCAATTCACGTGCCACACCATCCACCTCCAACTCCAACCGCACCAGCGGGTATGACCGAGTTGCATTAATACCCTGCACCACCACCACCCGAGCCGCATTTATAGGGTAGCCAGTCAAGTTTTTCATCAAAGTCTGGGAAGCACCTGTATCACGCAAGACCTCTACTCCATGCTTGCGCCCCGCCCACATCACGCAACCCCGTCCTCTATGGTCGCAAAAAACATCCTGAGCAGGGTTCGAGCCTCCCAGGTGCTTCTGCATTGGCTGTGCCTCAGCCTCTGACGAACTGCCCCGGGCAAACTCAGAAGGCTTCAGAGACACACCAATGTTGCAGGCCAAAGACACAGCTGCTGTAGGTGGTTTGCTAGGACAGACTCTTGCAAAGTGCCCCTTTTTATGACATTGATAACACTCTAACTCCCCTTTGGGCTTCCCTTGGTACTGGGAAGGGCCCGGCCCCTTCTTAAATGGGACGGTGCTAGTCTTGTGGTCAGTCTTGGTATCATAACTCTTGTACTTGTTTGCATAAGATATATTACTAACTCGGGGGGGTGGGGCGTCACGCCCCTTGTTACCTGCCTCACTACGCTGGGCAGACCCGCACCCACGAATTAATGATAGCCGGAGGTCAGCCATCTCAGCTGCCTCCTGTAGAGTTTTTGGATTCTTTTCTTTAATAGTTAAAGTCATTTCTGCACCTGTACACTTATAAAACTGCTCGAGCAGAAACAGCTCAGTCAACTGTTCGGCCGTCTCAGCTTTCTCAGAACGTGTCCAGTTTGTAAGTGCATCTTTTAAGTCCCGGGCATGTTCAAGAAAGGTCGCCTCCCTAGTCTTTGTAACACCCCGAAACTTCAATCGATATGTTTCTGGTTGCAACTCGTATGCCCGTAGGACAGCTCTCTTCAATTCTGGGTAGTCAATGCAAAACTCTAAAGGCAGTGCATCATAAGCCTTCAGACCCTTACCCGTAAGTCTTGAGGAGACCAGAGCTGCCCACTTCTCTTCAGGCCAATTATGCTCCCTACACTTCTTCTCAAAACGATTAAAAAATTCTGTGACTTCAGTTTCACTAAATGCCGGCACCAATTTGACTAAGTGAGACAAGGACTGTTCTCTTACTTGGCCCTCCCGGCCCATCCGAATCCCTGTCGACTCTGCACGAGTCTTATCTAAGTCTATCTGAGCACAATATTTCTCGGAGTCGTATCTAAGCTCAGCCTCGTGCCTCCTGACCTCAATCTCATGCCTCCTAGTCTCATTCTCCTGCTTCCTAGTCTCATTCTCCTGCCTCCTAGCCTCAATTTTAGCAAGCTCAAGTTTAAATATCATATCTGGAGACAGGCAGGAAGAGGGAGCTGCCACTACTGAAGGAGGGGGGGCAAGAACTGGGGAACCACCATACGCACCGCCCGAGGGTACTCCAATCTTCCAATTCTCATCCCTCTGTGGGAGAGTGCTAACCTCCGGCAACTGAGTGGACGGCACTGTGGGAGTCGAGTGAGAGGGGATCTGGGGAGGAACCCCCCCAAACGCCCTCTCCTCCGAAACCCCATGTCGCCCACGCAACACCCAGGAAATCAGCTCCCCCTTAGACATCCCTCCTACATTGGATAGACCCAAAACCTTGGCTATCAGGTGCAAGCCATAAACATTCACCCCAGTCAGCCTCTCCTCCGTCACGTGGTACTGCTTACTCACAAAAAGTCTAGCATCCTCCTCACTAGTTACTAACGGCACCTCCTCACTTAGCATCTCTCGCTCCTCGTCAGTACTAGGGCCCGACATACTGAAGTTCACCAAAAAATTCTCGAGACAAAAGTGTTAAACTCCCTTATGCAAGCACTAATTACTAAATTAACTGGAGTCTCTTAAATGCTCTCCTAATTGCCTTACAAAAAAAAATATTCTTCAATATGTACGCTAAAGTACCAACAAACAAATGTTGTACAACTCTGCAAAAAAAAAATTATACTGTTCACAAAATCCTAAGCAAGGTCGCCATTTGTTACGACCGGGCACTCGGGTACACTAGGGCTCTTACACAGGACTCGAGTATGGCTCGCTGCCACAACGGAAACACACGATCCCAACCCCAGAGTACTGCCAGCCGAACAAAAAACGCCACTACCCTCCAGAGTTCTATCTGTTATAACGGGGTATACAAGAACTCGGTACTAGCGTTTCACACAACAGACTAATAACAAGACGGGAGTTATCTAGTCTGGTCAACAATCAAACAAAGAAGAAAGTACTACAACACTAAAGAATAGTGTTGGCCGAAGCCGAAGTAATCCACCCTTGAACTAAGAACTTAAGAAGTCCTCCACCCTCTACTTCGGATCGGCACTATTACGTTACGTTAAACAATAGTCCTCGAGCATCAAGCAAGGAATCTTCTGATAAGTTAGATGCTTCTCGAATACTCATAAGAAGTAAGTATCGGATTTTGAACAGCAATTTAATGAATAACTCACTGGTAATTAAAGGCTTTAAATTGACATAAGAAGAATTATAAGAATAAGCAATAGGATATGGCAAACATTAAGAAGAAGTACTCCGACAATGCACTGGCAATAGCCTACTAAGATTGTGCTCGTGGGCCACTAATCTCTGAAGTAGCTAAGCGTGCCACACATGAAATCAATAGTGCTTAAACAATAATATACATAAGGAGAAGCTTCAATACTATACTGTATCTGCTGGTCGAGCAAAGTCTAGCTGGGATATCTAAGGTTAAGAGACAATGGCTGAGCAAGCGGCTCGTAGCCTAGCGAGGTCCTTAAGACTGTGCGGCCAAATTACGGTAATTGACGGGATGCTCTCTTGAGAGATCCAGATCACTAGTATCTGGTTCTCTCCTGGCGATCCTCTCAAAGTCAAGCAAATGAGATAGCACAGTGTTGGGTGGCACAGGCAAAAGCCCTCACTCGCAACACAGTGCTAAACTCCCACGGTACACAATCAAAAAGACCCCCTAGGCTTCCCACGTCTCCGTTGCAATTGTGCTGGTTCAACCAACCTAGCACTCATAGGAAATCACAACTCGAGGAACCCTATCCCAGTCTAGCATTACCTAAACCAGCAGAAAACAGGAACATGAATAATAGTACACAGGGAAATACATATACGAGTGCAACAAACATCAATCAATCCTATTCTAGTTAACCCCTTCCAAAATAGGCTATCTAACAGGCACTTATCTCGTGAGAACTCAAGCGATAATACTTTGGCTGACTAAATCTGCACCAAAGGGGTCATGGAGGTTAAACAGGGACGAGAAGAGAAGAAGATAGGCTGTTCAGAGAGTAGAGAAAGTTCACATCAGTCGGAAGAATATGGATAGTTGCAAGGGATATGAGAGGTCGCTTTGCCTGATGAGTTCTGAGGAAAATGCGGCGGGACCTCCCTTTTTATACTCGGCCCTTTAGTGAGCATAACGCCAACTACTAAGGACCGCCCACTGGCAATCATGACGTCATATTCTCTCTCAATCTGGGATCGACAAAGAACTTCCCACGCGCTGAGAGGGAGGAAGGGGGGAGGGAGGAGGGAGTGAGGCCTACACACCTCGTGGCGCGCTCACTGGCCGTCGTTACATAACTCTCTCTCTCATCATTGTATATAAGTCCCACACACAATACTTATAACTAATGATATAAAATAGAACTCGTTGACTTAGAAGAAAACAAAATACATAATGATAATACTTATAGTACAACGGTTCACATAAACTGAGTTAGGAAACTCTACACAGACTACAGCCAAAGTTCCTGCCCTGACGATCCTAGCGAGAGTGGGGCCTGACTGGGCGTTCTGTACAGCATGCTCATACTCGACATGCGTCACACAATAATTTTGCAACCGTTTCCCCGCGTGTAATTAGATTGGTCGATAGTGAAGTACTTACTACAGTTCATATTGTCGATGCCTTTGATGATTTTGAACACTTGAATTAAGTCGCCTCTTAATCTGCGCTGGGTTAAAGGAAATAGATTTAATTCTCTAAGACGCTCTTCGTATGGTTTGTTCTTTAGGCTAGGTATCATTTTGGTAACTCTACGTTGAACTCGTTCTAGCTTGTTTATATCTTTTTGGTAATAAGGGCACCAGGATTGAACGCAGTATTCCAGAAGAGGGCGGACTAAGGAATTGTAAAGGGTTAGGATAACATCTTTGGATTTATGCTCAAATGACCTGCCTATAAAGCCAATTATTTTGTTTGCCTTCTTAACAACTTCTGAACATTGTTGACTCGGTTTTAGGTTACTCGATATTGTTACTCCCAGATCGGTTTCTTTGTTTACATTCTTAAGCCGAGTGCCATTCATCGAATAGTTTGCTTTCTCATTTAGGTATCCGATATGTAGTACTTTACATTTATCCGCATTGAAACTCATTTGCCAAATTTGGGCCCAACATGACAATTTATCTAGATTGTGTTGCATATCGTCAACTTGTTCTTTTGAGAGTACGCTATTTGCAATTTTTGTATCGTCAGCAAATTTCGAGACTGTACAGGTGAGACCCTCATCTATGTCGTTGATGTAAATTAGAAAGAGAATTGGTCCTAGTGCCGATCCCTGGGGTACCCCACTACTTACATTGGTCCATTTAGATGCCTTACCGTTTATGACTACTCTTTGCTTTCTGTCGCTGAGCCAATTTTCTATCCATTTCAACACACCGTCTTGTATTCCATGCGCTTTTAGTTTTAGCAGTAATCGTTTGTGGGGAACTTTGTCAAAGGCCTTTTGAAAATCAAGGTATATAATATCTACAGCTTTACTCTCATCGTAGAGGTTGAAGATATCGTGGAAGAAGTCTAAGAGGTTTGTTAAACAGGAACGTTTTTTACGAAAGCCGTGTTGAGTATCTTTAAGTAAGTTATTTGCCTCTAAGTGATTTACGAGTCTGTCTCTTATGACCGTTTCTAGCATTTTACATACAATTGAGGTTAAGCTAATTGGACGATAGTTACTGGGTAGGGATTTGCTGCCTTTTTTGAATATCGGTGTTACGTTGGCTAGCTTCCACTGATCAGGCATAGTCCCAGACTGCAAGGATTCTTTGAATAGCAATGTCAGTGGTTTCGAGAGCTCATCCTTAGCTTCCTTTAGAACTCTAGGTGAGATTGTATCAGGTCCAGGCGTTTTATTTACCTTGAGTTTATCTAAACAATTCAATACTTCTCTCTCTGTAACGGTGATATTGCTTAGAACATCTGAATTATCAATCTGAATCGGCGATGGTGTAGGGATATCACTGAGGTCTTCGGTTCTAAAAACTGATGCAAAGAAAGTATTGAGGGCATTACTCATTTGTACTTCGTCTTTGGTGTATTCTCCATTTTCATCGACTAACGGTCCAACAGTTGAAGTAACTACTTTTTTCTTTCTGATATAACTATAGAATTCTTTCGGGTTTGTTTTACTTTGATTCGCAACATGTAACTCCAGGGTCCTTTTTACTTTGCTTAATTAACTTTTTGGCTTTGCGTCGTAGCTCTACAAATTTCACCCGTTCTTCGTCATTTTGTGAGGATTTTAATCTATCCTTAGCAAATTTTTTAGCAAGCAGACAGTCTGAAATATCTTTATTCCACCATTTGGGCTTATCATTTTGGCCTGGACGCCGTATTTTCGATGGTATGCAGTCTTGCACTGCCTTAAGGTAAGTGGTTGTGAAACACTCCCAAGATGTATTTATGTCGTTATTGTTAGTCAGAAAGCTCCAGTCAGTTTCTTTAAGTTTTGATTTAAGTTTATGAAAATTTGCTTTCTTGAAATTAGGGACTTTCTCAATGCTGCTATTTGATTTGTTACTAGTAAACTTTAAAGTGAAAGTTATCGTACGATGGTCGCTGTTACTGAATTCATCACCAACATTCAAATTCTCTATTAATTCTTCTTTTGTTGCGAGTACAAGGTCAAGCACATTATGACCACGGGTCGGAGATTGTACAAATTGAAAAAGTGAACTCTCTTGCAAGTTAGCATAGAGGTCGTGTCCAGAGTGTGAAGTAAGAATATCGCCCCATTTAGTCACGGGTAAGTTGAAATCGCCAAGAATTACGGTATCTTGTATGTTAGTTATTTCTGCAATTTGTTCATAAATTTCACTGTCAGTTTGCACTGATTGAGATGGGAGTCTGTATAATAAAGCTAGTGTTATTTTAGTTCCTCGTTTATTATTTAATAGTACGTAAGATATGTCTATATTCGCAATTTGAGGTTTTGACATTAAGACGTGATTAAGACTTTCCTTTATAAAAAACAGAACTCCTCCTCCATTTCTATTGATCCGACTTTTCTCAAACATTGTATAACCAGGAAGCGTATATTCGGCTAAAAAGTCTCTGTCTTCCGTATTTAACCAAGATTCTGTAATGCCGATTATATCATAATGTTCTGTAAACACGATTTCCTCTAGATCTGAAAATTTATTGCGTATGCTACGAGCATTTACATAAAACACCTTAAGAGTATTAGAGTTGGATGTTACTGATTGTGCATTGTCTGAATTTTCAGTTCGTATTTGACTTACACTACCCTGTCTTGGGTCTGGTTGACCCCGTTTTTTGAACGGAAATCCTTGACTGCATCGTTCAGCAGACGACCAAGACGTGCAGCTCCTACTTCATTGAGATGTACACCATCTCCTGAAAACAAAGATTTATCATAGTAAAAATTATCCCACGTGTCGACAAAGCCGATGTTCTCCTCCCTGCAGAGTTTGGCTAGTCGGCGATTTGTACTGGTAGCTATGTTGTAGAATCGGTTTTCTACATCAATCCGGGGAACAATTCCTGAAATTAAGATTCTATTAGATTTTTCCTTGAAGGACCTGATCAGCCGCCGGTACTTGCAAAGTAGTTCCTCTGACCGCGTCCGTTGGACATCGTTAGATCCAACGTGGATGATGTACGTAGTGCTTGCGGGGGTGAGCCTGGAAACCTCTTCCAGAGCCGCAACAATGTAGTCCACGCCGCCACCTGGGATACAGAATCGCTTTCTGGTCCTGGGTGCCCTGGCGCAGAACTCGGTTAGTTGGCCACGGACCATGGAGTCGCCCACAAGCCGAACTTCTTCCGTTTCCTCTTCCTCGTCAATAGCCAGAATTTTGAAGCGGTTTTGGCATGTTGTCGGGATGACCTTCCTGGTACTGGTAATGGGATGGACATTGTTTCTCACTAACTGAAAGTTGTCCTGGGGGGGAGTGAGAGTAGAGTCATTATTATTATCTGCAACATCTAAGGTAGCTGCTGGTGTGGGTACCGGTACTGTATGCACTGGAATGGCGGTTGACATAGTAGTGGTTTCTTGGGCCGAGGGCACTCCTACGTTGAGTGTGGCAAATTCTTGAAGGGATTCAAGCTTCGTAGTCAGGGCATCGATCTTGCGGTGAGCTGCATTCAATTCATCCGCAATCTTCTCTCGGAGCTGGCAAAATCTGCAAATTTGGACATCAGTATCAACAAACATGGTAGGGCCAAATTTACCGGAACAACTCGTGCAGGTTCGTTGCGGCGCCATGACGATATAATCACAATATGCCTGAAAATCACACAAATTTATGTTAGCAAAATGGTACAATTAAAGCCTGAAAATCACAAAAAATGTATGTTAGCAATGTGATACAATTAATTCCTGAAAATCACAAAATTTTTTGTTAGCAATATGATAAAATTAATATGCCTGTAAATCACAAAAAATATGTTAGCAATAGAACACAATTTATGCCTGAAAAAAACAAAAATTTATGTTAGCAGTATGACACAGTTAAAGCCTGAAAATCACAAATGGACTAGAAATTTGTTACAAAATTTACTGGAAAAAAAAAAAGTGGGAGAGGGTTAATGTAGCCTAGTGAAAAAACTGGAAAACAGTATACAGTACAGTAACAAAAAATATTTGTTAGCAATATGGTACAATTAATGCCTGTAAATCACAAAAATAATATGTTAATCACAAAAAGAATATTATGGCTGTAAATCACAAAAAATATGTTAGCAATAGAACACAATTTATGCCTGAAAAAAAAAAATTGATGTTAGCAGTATGACACAGTTAAAGCCTGAAAATTGTAAATGGACTAGTAATTTGTTACAAAATTTACTGGGAGAAAAAAAGGGGAGAGGGTTAATTTAGCCTAGTGAGAACACTGGAAAGCCGTATACAGTACAGTAACAAAAAATATTGGTTAGCAATATGGTACAATTAATGCCTGTAAATCACAAAAAGAATATGTTGATCACAAAAAGAATATGTTAGCAATAGAACACAATTTTATGCCTGAAAATAAAAATAAAATTATGTTAGCAGTATGACACAGTTAGGCTAAAGCCTGTATATTAGTTTATACAGTGGTCGACACAATAATAATAATAATGGAGTTAGTGAGAGAGAGAGAGTGAGGGGAGCTAGAGAGAGAGAGTGAGGGGAGCTAGAGAGAGAAGGTGAGGGGAGCTAGAGAGAGAGAGGGTGAGGGGAGCTAGAGAGAGAGAGGGTGAGGAGAGAGAGAGGGTGAGGAGAGAGAGAGGGTGAGGAGAGAGAGAGGGTGAGGAGAGAGAGAGGGTGAGGAGGGGAAGAGAGAGAGGGTGAGGAGGGGGAGAGAGAGAGGGTGAGGAGAGAGAGAGGGTGAGGAGAGAGAGAGGGTGAGGAGGGAGAGAGGGTGAGGAGGAGAGAGGGTGAGGAGGGAGAGAGGGTGAGGAGGGAGAGAGGGTGAGGAGGGAGAGAGGGTGAGGAGGGAGAGAGGGTGAGGAGGGAGAGAGGGAGAGAGGGTGAGGAGGGAGAGAGGGTGAGGGGGTGAGGGGGTGAAGGGTGAGGGGCAGGGGGAGCGAGAGGGAGGAGGGTGGTCGTGGAGGTTGCGGCAGGTTGAGAGCGCCAGGTTGTTCCGAGGAGCGGCGCCAGACACACTACACCTCCCTCGCGTCCTGAACCCCGCGGCCAGTACGATTCGCGGATCTCTGCATTCAGTTTCGTTCGGTTCGCGGCATTCGTCAGTCCGCTTCTTGCCAGTTAAATGTCCGGCAGGTGTCAGTCCGAATCTTACTAGTTAAAGGCCGTTTAAACAGACGCCAAAAAGGAATTATTAGAAAACAAGTGAGGTGTTTTTCGCCTGACTAAAATTTGCATAAATCGCTGAAACGAGTGTTTATCAGGCTGTAAAAAAAGGTACGCACACGTAGTTCAGAAATTAGTAACTCCATTATCTTGGGATACCTGTGAAGTGTGCTGTGATTTACGATCTTGGTCAACTAGTGAGCAAATTGGTATAGTATCTAAAGTTCCTGACCAAGGCATTAAGTTGTGTAGTGCGTTGTATAAGGGTAAGGATCATCACACTGTCTTAGAGCAAAGAAACTAACTGAATAAATGTTGATTTAATGAATGAAAAAGGAAGTTTAGACTCCCCTACGAAAATTACAGCCGTGTGTTGCCGTGTGTCAATAACTAATCATCGTCTTGTGTACATACCAGAACCGCAGTGAGTTTATCTTCCATTAGCACACACGCCTTTCATATCACATTAATAAGTGTACACCAACTCGCTTACGGTCATGGCTATGTAGAGAACACCTGAAACTCGTGCAGTAGTTATTTAGACCGGGGGGTTTAATACCTGGTGATTTACGAGTGGGTTGACCTGGTAATTTACGAGTTACCTGACCTGGTGATTGAGGAGTGGTTTACCTGGAAAATTACGAGTGGGTTGATTTGTTAATTAGTGAGTCACCTGACCTAGTGATTAATGATTTACCTGACCTAGTGATTGAAGAGTTACCTGACCTAATGATTAATGAGTCACCTGACCTAGTAATTAATGAGTGACCTGACGTAGTGATTAACAAGTCACCTAACCAAATAATCAATTAATGACCTGACCTATTGATTAATGAGTCACCTAACCTATTGATTAATGACTCACCTAACCTATTGATTAATGAGTGACCTGACCTAGTAATCAATGAGTCACCTGACCTAGTGATTCCAGAGTCACCTGACCTAGTGATTCCAGAGTGACCTGACCTATACACCGCTTGCTCCTACCCACCATCACCATCCCCTCACCCACTCACCAAGCCTAGGAGGGAGTGACTGGCTGGTGACCCGAAATGAAGAGGACTCTATATTAGCTTCCCAGGTAAACATTGACTTAATTTTTCGTGTTTTCTTTCCTATGAGGTATGAAGGAGACAAAAGGCAAATATTACTGTAACGAGGCCCCCCCCCCACCCTTTCTTTCCTAAGATGAATGTAACGAGTCCCCCCCCCCCCCTTCCTTCCTAGGTGTATGAAAGAGACAAAAGGCAAATATGAGTGCAACGAGCCCCCCCCCCCCCTTCTTTCCTAGGCATATGAAGGAGACAAAATGCAAATATGACTAACGAGCCCCCCCCCCCCCCAATTAAAAGAGCGACAAAGACCCAAATTCTAGGCACGTGAGTCATAATGTCTGGACACGCAGAACTTGAAGCAGATATGGTTCACTTTTTGGGGAGAGTTTTGCATGTATTCATTATTGTTCTAGTTTCCTCCCTAGACCTCCATCAAATTTTAAAAAACATCCATTAGATCCCCCTTCTACATTAATTTGTACATTTTTTCGGTAGAAAAAAAATCTTCCAACATTACAGGCTCACTATCGTTCGCCAGGGAAAAATTTGACACCTAAATACCACGAAAGGTCTAAATATTGACGAAGAAATGGGGCGAAAGGTCTTGAAATAGACTAACTAATGGGGCAAACACCTTAACTTTTGAAAACTAATGGGCCTAAACATGAGGGAGAAAGTGGTCCAGAAAACCGGCCCATCCCCCCTTAAGTCGTAGGATGAGGGAAAGATAGACTGTATTTTCATTCTAAATCTATATTGTATTAATTTCACCACAACACCAAACACCTCCAACGAAATTAATGAAAGCATATATATGTGATCCACCGGGATTCGAACCTGGGTTATCACACACAGATGTTTTAGACACCTTAACCATTACACCACCAAGACGGTTACAGGTTTATGCACACGCCTTCGACTTATTAGCCATTCTCGAACACTGGATATTAATCTAATCATGTTCATATTCCCACCCGCGCTACGGTAGCCTAATGGTTATGGGGGGATGGGCCAGTTTTCTGGACGGCTTTCTCCTTCATGTTTAGCCTTATTAATTTTCAGATGTTAAGAGGTTTGCCCCATTAGTTAGTTGATTTTAAGACCTTTCGCCCCATTTCTTCGGCAATATTTAGACCTTTCGTGCTATTTAGGTGTTGATTTTTTCCCTGGCGAACGATAGTGAGCCTGTAATGTTGTCGATTTTATCCTGGCGAGCGATAGCGAGCCTGTAATTTAAGAGGAACCGGCTTTCAGCCGGGACATTTTTCTACCGAAAAATGTACGAATTAATCTAGAAGGGGGATCTAATGTATGTTTTTTTTTTTAATTTGATGGAGGTCTAGGGAGGAAACTAGAACAATAATGAATACATGCAAAAATCGCCCCAAAAGTGTAGGGAAGGTTTTTAGTTTGGTCCCTAGATATCCATCAAGCTTAAGATTATACCCCCTTGAGCCCCTTTCAAGATAAATTTGTACATTTTTCGGTAGAAAAATGTCCCGGCTGAAAGCCGGTTCCTCTTAAATTACAGGCTCGCTATCGCTCGCCAGGATAAAATCGACACCTAAATGGCACGAAATGTTTTAAAATTGACAGAAATGGGTTGAAAGTTCTTAAAATAGTCAAAGTAATGGGGCAAACGTCTTACAATTAGAAAAACCAATGGGGCTAAACATGAGGGAGAAAGGAGTCAAGAAAATAATCCCTCAAGTGGACATCGCTCCTTAATTGAGAGGAAAGAATATTCATGGGGCACAGATCATATAGAGACCGGCCTCGCTACGACGTATTCCTGAAAAATTGGTGAAAATACTGATAATCTATGTGATATTAACTTCACCACAACACCAAACACCTCTAATGAAATTAACATAAAAGCATTTATGTGATCCACCGGGATTCGAACCTGGGTTATCACACAACGATTTCCATCATTCTGGTAAATTATTAGATAGTTTCATGCAGTTTAGCAAGGACCTCTACGGGGTGTATAAGCGATCCCAAATAACCCTATCACACAGGTCCTTCCGAAACTTAGTGAAATCGTCTACTGATAGCCAGGATAAATTTAAGGGGAGATAGGCCGTTTTTCTCGACTTTTTTTTTCTCCATCGTGTTTAGCCTCACTAGTTTTGAGATTTTAAGACGTTCGGCCCATTAGTTTTGAGATTTTAACACCTTTCGCCCCATTTCGTTGTCAATTTTAAGACCTTTCGTGCCATTTAGGTGTCGATTATTTCCTGGCGAGCGAAAGCGAGCCTCCAATTTTAAGAGGAATCGGCCTTTGGCCGGGAAATTTTTCTACCAAAAAATGTACAAATTTATCTTGAAGGGGGGTCTAGGGGGTGTTTTTCTAAGCTTGATGGAGGTCTAGGGAGGAAACTAAACAAATATATGAATAAATGAATTAATAGACCAAACAAACGGCCAGTCTCCCCTTAACCCCTTCTGTACCGGGGACGTCTTTTGGATTTTATTCTAGCTTTATTTAGACGATTTTGCGCAGTTTAAAAAGGGACTCCAGCAATTAACCTTTTCAGACTCATATGACGCAGAGGTTGCCAGATTAGCAATAAGAAATAGAGTTCTCTCACTCTTATAATTACCTCTCCAAAATTAGTTTTCTGCCCACAACTAACTCAAAGACAACTGCAGAGGTTGAAGTAACTAAACTAAAGGTTTCTAAATACCCCTGATGGTAACAAAGGCTTTAAAGTATCCCCAATAGGCTCAACACAGCTAACTCAAAGACAACTGCAGAGGTTGAAGTAACTAAACTAAAGGTTTCTAAATACCCCTGATGGTAACAAAGGCTTTAAAGTATCCCCAATAGGCTCAACACAGCTAACTCAAAGACAACTGCAGAGGTTGAAGTAACTAAACTAAAGGTTTCTAAATACCCCTGATGGTAACAAAGGCTGTAAAGTATCCCCAATAGGCTCAACACAGCTAACTCAAAGACAACTGCAGAGGTTGAAGTAACTAAACTAAAGGTTTCTAAATACCCCTGATGGTAACAAAGGCTTTAAAGTATCCCCAATAGGCTCAACACAGCTAACTCAAAGACAACTGCAGAGGTTGAAGTAACTAAACTAAAGGTTTCTAAATACCCCTGATGGTAACAAAGGCTTTGAAGTATCCCCAATAGGCTCAAAATCGCGTCATACGTCGGAGAGGGTTAAACTGCAAAATAAATCGTCGAAATGTACCAAGAATAAAATACAGAGGACGTCGCCGGTACAGAAGGGGTTAAGGGGGGTCACCGTTTTATTTTTAACCTTTCTCTCCTTTTCTCTTTTTCTCTGGCTTGTATCGATTCGGCTTCATTCAACCAACTGTTTTAAGACGTTTATCCCCATCCAGGTGTTGATGTCTTCCTGGCGAGCGATAGCGAGCCAGCATTGTATGGAGAAATCCGGCTTTGCCGGAAACATTTTTCTATCGAAAAATGTACAAATTTAGCTTGCTGTCAAAACAAAAAAATATATATGCTGGCTCGCTACCGCTCGCCAGGAAAATATTGACACCTGGATGGGGGTAAACGTCTTAAAACAGTAGGCTGAATGGGGCCGAATGGATACAAGCCAAAACAAACGACTAGAGTAATCGAGCTAATATTTCGTCAACATTAAGACTTTTCGTGCCATTTAGGTGTCGATTTTTTCCTGGCGAGCGATAGCGAGCATGTAATTTACAGGGTCGTTATCGTTCGCCAGGAATAACTCGACACCTAAATGACAGGAAAAGTCTTAATATTGACCAAAAAATGGGATGAAAGGTCTTAAAATCGCCAATATCTCTACGGTTTTGGGAACAGCCAACAACGAGGGAATGGGTATGGAAATTGGCAGCCCGTTTACTCCAGCCCTCTTTGAGTTACAGCGCTTAGGAGCGGGATGACAAACCAGGTCGATTTTGATTGAAACTTGAATATGAAAGCAAATACAAGACAATTGACTACTTACGAGTTTCGGGCTATAAGGAAGTTGAAGCCGTAAACATCGACATAGCACAGAAATACAATAATAATGTGGGTTTCTGATGGATAATAGTGTGTTTAATTAGGCTTTATGTATTAATAAATGTGCTATAGGGGGCGCCAGCGAACTTGACAATTTTCTTGACCCCTAAACTTCACATAACTCACAATCAATTAAAGCAATCGAGCTGGCATGTCCATCATTTGGGAAGAGCCCACCAGGAAATAGGTGTGGATATTTACAGCCAGTTTGCTCTAGGCCCTTTTGAGTTATGAGAAGTTAAGGGGAGATTTCCACCTGGAGGATTTTTTTCTGGACCTCTTTCTCCCTCATGTTTAGCCCCATTGCTTTTGAGATTTTAAGACGTTCGCCCAATTAGTTTGGCGTTTTTAAGAACCTTCGCCCCATTTCTGTCAATTTTAAGACCATTCGTGCCATTTAGGTGTCGATTTTTTCCTGGCGAGCGATAGCGAGCCTGTAATTTAAGGGGAATCGGCCTTCGGCCGGGACATTTTTCTACCGAAAAATGTACAAATTTATCTTGAAAGGGGGTCTAGGGGGAGTAATTTTAGTTTGATGGAGGTCTAGGGAATCAACTGAAAACCTCCCCTTAAGTGGTCCAGATTATTGTCAAGTTCGCCGGCGCTACCTACAGGGCCGTATTTTAGTTATCAATGCTGCTAAATATCGATACCTACAGCTCCAACTTCCTTATAGGCTGAAACTCGCAAGTGGCCAATGTTACGACTGGGGTTCAAATATATCAGGGCTCTTATTCATTGGACTAGTAATGGCATAAATGTTACAACGGAAAGCGCTAGCTCCAACCTCTGAAGTATATTCCCAGTGAACAAAGAACACAAATACTCTACAGAGTTCTATATGCAATAATAGGCTATCAAACTCTCAATAAATGTGCGTCTATTCTAGGCTTAATGTTATGTGAAAACAGCCTATTACTACCTATAACCGACGGTGCTTGGTTATGGTATGCAAAGTAAGGTGGTAAGAGAAGTTACAGCTTACGTTACTTTAATCAATAAATGTCAGGCACTCCTGCATGAAAGAAAGTGCACTAAAGTCCTTCAACACTAACAAGGAATCTTCTTTAAATGTTAGATGCTGTAAAGATGCTCGTATCGGAAATGGAACCCAAAAAGGCAGGCAGTGGAACAATGCTCGTGCAGGCTATGCACACAAAATGGCAGAATATATAATGCCGTCGGAGCCAAGAATATCCTAAACACTACAACACTAATAATAATCGCCACAATGCAGTATTCCTATCAACAAAAAGAGCCTAAGTCGTTTGTGTCTCAATACATCAAACTAGGCTGCGAAATGCTTGTGTAATCATAAATGGGTATGCATAAAAAGAGTAATTATGTTAATACACTTAATGTCTACTGTGACTGATAAAGTCTAGCTAGAGTCAATGATACGAGATACTGGTGCGCATGGCATGCTGCATAGCCTAGTGCAAATCTCAAGTCTGTGCGTCAAATATTACGTTATAATGAAGGGTAGCTCTCTTGAGAAACCTTAATACCGAAGTATTAAGCGTTCTCCTGGCGTACCTCAAAGACAAACAATCGAGACTAGAACAGTGCAGAATGGTATAGGCAAAAAGCCCTCATTCGTGCATGCTCTACTCTCAATGGCACACAGACTAGAATTTACTCAATCAACTCCAGTTCTCAGGTATGTCGTGCCGCTTTTAACTAAAGCCAGCACTCATAGGAAACAACACCTATTATATCAGACTTCCAGTCTAGCATTATCTAATCCAGCAGAACACTAATAATTATAGGAAGCGGCAATATGAAAACCAACCAATGCTTCGTGATCCACTTATCTTAACAACTAACATACACAGGTTATATCAGACCTTAACACACAATACAACTGGCCAGCATGAAGCTGATTTTGCAGAGTTAACCAGAGGGGGTATAATCTTAATAAAAGGTGGTGAAAGATATGAAGAAAAAAAAGAGAGGTAGGCAGAGGAAAAGAGTCTCAGGTGCAGAGCGGGGACAGGTTGCAAGGGATAAAGATGGATGCGTTCTAGAAACCAGATCTGAGGGAGAGAGTGGCGAGGAACCAGTATATATACTCGCACTAGCTCGAGCCGCGTGGGAAAACAACGGTTACGAGTCGACCGACCACTCACAGAGCTCGCAGCATGGTAAGGACCTCTCTCCACCAACCCCCGCGAGGCAGCCAGCCGTGACGTCATCGAGCGGGACAAAAAACACTGCGCGCCCCCTCTCACTCTGTTCTACTCCCTCTCTCTCTCTCCCAGATCCTATCATTACTAGTTAATGACAAAACATATACTTTACAATTAAATATATAAAGCCTTGACATGGGCGAAAACAAAGAGCCTTTCTGGACTGCCCATGACACAAGCTTTCATATGAAATAAAGCACACTCTAATACATAAACTGTAGCCCCATCCACTGCCCTGGCGATCCTAGCGAGTCACTGTAGGACAAGCCATGCGGTTCTAACGGAGTGGTCAACGTCACACCAATTTGACCACTTGCGAGTTTCAGGCTATAAGGAAGTTGGAGCCGTGAACATCGATATTTAGCTGAATTATGCTAAAATATGGTTCTATTATATATATATATATATATAATATATATATATATATTATATATATATAATTTTCTATAAATCAACTACAAAACTATATATATTAATTATTGAAAAGAAAGTTCCATCCAAAAATCAGTCCAGATAGTTATAATTGCATTAAGGAGAGGTATTTAGTTTGCTCAATAGATTTCCATCAAGTTTACAAAAATACCCCCAAGACCTCCTTTCAAGTTAAATTTGTACATTTTTCGATAGAAAAATGTCCCGGCTGAAAGCCGGTTCCCCTTATATTACAGGCTCGCTACCGCTCGCCAGGAAAAAACCGACACCTAAATGGCACGAAAGGTTTTAAAATTGACATAAATGGGGCGTATGGTCTTAAAATCGGCAAACTAATGGGGCAAACATCTTCTAATACCAAACTAATGGGCTAAAACACGAGGGAGAAGGGGATCCAGAAAATAACCCTCTCAAGTGTAAATCACCCCTTAAATAACCCTCTCAAGTGTAAATCACCCCTTAAATAACCCTCTCAAGTGGAAATCACCCCTTAAATAACCCTCTCAAGTGGAAATCACCCCTTAAATAACCCTCTCAAGTGGAAATCACCCCTTAAATAACCCTCTCAAGTGGAAATCACCCCTTAAATAACCCTCTCAAGTGGAAATCACCCCTTAAATAACCCTCTCAAGTGGAAATCACCCCTTAAGACAAATAAATATATGGGGTCCACGATTTCTTATGGGTGGGCGAGACTATGGTATCTGAGTGTACGGTGGCGCTAATAAGTCATGTCTCGGCTGTCATTACGTTTGGTTCGCTCTGGGCTGTATTAATGTCTGTCAGATGTTGAATAGGGTGGGTAAGTGGAGGAACATGGTTGTATGCCTCACTCGCAATGAAGAAATCGTGTTTAGATATTGCCGATACCAATTATTGATGGAAACGTAATTGGTGCCGAGACATCACTTATCAGCGCGACTGTACATATATACAATTTCAGCATACTCTTTATCCATCAGAAATCTACTAGTGCATTCCTGCTTACTATAATATCTACAGCTCCAACTTCCTTGTAGCCTGAAACTCGCAACTGGTCCATTAACTAGAAGTCATTTTGTCATGGCCATTTCATCACTTCCAAAAGACACAATTGCGGACTTGCGAGTTTCGTTCGATAAGGAAGTTGGAGCTGTAGACAACGATATTTCACATAATTTACTGCTAAAATACGGTCGTAGTACATTTATAAATACATAAAACCCAATTCAACATACCATTTATCCATCAGAAACGTACATAATTATTGCATTTCTATTTAACATCGATGTTCACGGTTCCAACTTCCTTATAGCTTGAAACTCGCAAGTGGTCATTTTGCACTATATACCACAATGTTATCTCTGCCTATACAATACAAAAAGATTAAAATCAAGGGGAGATGGGTAGTTTTTCTAGATCCCCTTCTCCCTCATGTTTAGCCCCATTAGTGTTCAGATTTTAAGAAGTGTGTCCCATTAGTTGGTCGATTTTAAGACCTTTCGCCTCATTTCTTTGTCAATATTAAGACCTTTCGTGCTATTTAGGTGTCGATATTTTTTCCTGGCGAACGATAGTGAGCCTGTAATTTGGGAAGAACCGGCCTTCGGCCGGCAATTAATCTACAAGGGGGATCTAATGGATGATTTTTAAAGTTTGATGGAGGTCTAGGGAGGAAACTAGACAAATAATGAATACATGCAAAAATCGACCAAAAAGTTAACCATCCCCCCTTAACCCCTTCTGTACCGGCGACCTCCTTTTCACTTTATGTTGGCTACTATTAGACGATGTTGTTGAGCTTAGGAAGGATGTCTACCAATTTAAAAAAAACTACAGACTATCTCATTTATATAATCCTTTTAGCTACCATAATAATATATCCTAAATGTAGCGGAAAAAAATAAAAAATACGTCACCGGTACCGAAAGGGTTGAATTTATAAACACCTAATATTAAGGGGAGGTTTTTAGTTAGTTCCCTAGACTTCCATCAAGCTTAACATAACACCCCCTAGACCCCTTTTCAAGATAAATTTGTACATTTTTCCGTAGAAAAATGTCCCGGCCAAAGGCCGGCTCCTCTTAAATTACAGGCTCGCTATCGCTCGCCTGGAAAAAAATCGACACCTAAATGGCACGAAGTCTTAAAATTGACAGAAATGGGGTGAAAGTTCTTAAAATCGACAAACTAATGGGGCAAACGTCTTAAAATACCAAAAGCAATGGGGCTAAACATGAGGGAGAAAGGGGTCAAGAAAAAAATCCCTCAAGTGGAAATCTCCTCTCTTAAATACAACCAACGTTCTCTTCACCAGGAACCTATTGTAGCCTACCCACTGTGATTGCCTCTCTTCTGTTCAATAGCAATGTGTTTACGGCTCCAACTTCCTTGTAGCCTTAAACTCGCCTTTCTTCTGTTCCAATAGCAATGTGGTTACGGCTCCAACTTCCTTGTAGCCTTAAACTCGCCTTCTAAACTCTGTCTAGATATTCCCGCCCGCGACTCTACGGTTGGCCAAATAGATCGAGTCTCCGCTGTCATTACGTTTTGCTCGCTGTGTGCTGTATTAATGTCTGTCAGATGTTGAATAGAGTGTGTAAAGATTAGGAACATGTTTGTATATCTCACTCGAAATGAATTAATGCTTAGATAACGCTGAAACCAATAATTGATCGACATATACCGTATTAATGTCTGTCAGATGTTGAATAGGGTGTGTAAGGATAGGACCATGTTTGTATATCTCATTCCAAACGATTAATTACAGGTAATGCTTAGATAGTGCTGATACCAATGATTGATCGACATATAATAACGTCTGTCAGATGTTGAATAGGGTGGGTTAAGGGGAGGTATTTAGTTTGTTCTATAAGTTATCATCAAGCTTAAAATTACACCCCCTAGACTCCCTTTCAAGATAAATTTGTACATTTTTCGGTAGAAAAATGTCCCGGCCGGAGGCCGCTTGCTCTTAAATTACAGGCTCGCTATCGCTCGCCAGGAAAAAATCGACACCTTAATGGCACGAAAGGTCTTAAAATTGACAGAAATGGGGCAAAATGTCGTAAAATGTCAAAACTACTAGGGAGAACGTCTTAAAATCTCAAAAGCAATGGGGCTAAACATGAGGGAGAAACGGGTCCAGAAAAAAATCCCTCGAGTGGAAATCTCCCCTTAAGATAGGAACATGTTTGTATATCTCACTCGAAACGATTAATTAATGCTTAGATAGTGCCGATACCAATAATTGACCGACATATATTAATGTCTGTCAGATGTTGAATAGTGTGTAAAGATAGGAACATGTTTGTATATCTCACTCGAAACGATGAATTAATGCTTAGATAGTGCCGATACCAATAATTGACCGACATATATAGGGGACGATATTTATAGGGGAGGTGTGGTGGAGTGGTCTTGCCACTGGCCTGGTAATCCAAAGGTCCCGGGTTCAAATCCCGATGTATCAATGGGAAGATATTATTGGGATGGAATTTGTGCTGTACCTAGTATCAGTGCATTACCACAAAGCCCACCGAAACGTCAATAAAATACCCTCATTGTTCCCTGATTAAATAGCACTGTATGAATATTCCCATATTCAAAATATGCTATAGGGGTGCAATGCCTGGTGAGTTATCTGCTCAACAGGTGGCGTTGTGTGTGTGTAAGTGTGAGAGTCCGAGTGTATGGGTGAGACAGTGAAGCACGGGAACGAGGTGGCTTCAGAGATGGGGTCGTTTCGGGCCATGAGTGAGCACCGTGCCTCATGTGAAGGCAAGATGGCAGGTGCTCGTTGTGCTCTACGTGCTTCACATGTCTCACTCCCTAGACTGGAACAAGACCTCACGGGCTTCACTGTTCATTGTAAAGCGGTGAATGTTAAGGCTCTCAGCCTATGCCCGAGAGGAAGTAAGTTGGAATATAGAAAAAAAAAAAAAAAAATAAAAAATAAATACTTGGTGCCGATACATCACTTATTAGGCCGACTGTGGCATCGGCCTAATAAGTGATGTATCGGCCCCAAGTATATTTTGATCCATTATTATTGGTGTCAGCAATACCTAAACTTAATGTATTCATTTTGAAGGGGGATATGCAAACCTATTCCTACACTTACCCACCCTATTCAACATCTGACAGACATTATTACAGCACAGAGCGAGCCAAACATAAAGACAGCTGAGACATGATTTATTGGAGCGACTGTACAAGGGTGGTGGTATAGTCTGTCCATCATAAATAGGCCATAAAAGGACTAGAGCAAATGGCCTATTATTTTTCACACCTATTTCCTGGCTGACTCTTCCCAACATGTTTCGTAGGCCAGATATCGTGAACCCTAACCTCTGTAACTAAAAAAAAAAAAAAAAAAAAAAAGCTTAAGGGGAGAAGAGTCGTTTTTTGGGGACCCCCTTCTCCCTCGTGTTTAGCCCCATTAGTTTTGAGATTATATGACGTTTGGCCCATTAGTTTGGCGATTTTAACGCTTTCAGCCCCATTTCGTTGTCAATTTCAAGACCTTTCGTGCCATTTAGGTGTCATTTTTTCTTGGCGAGCGATAGCGAGCCTGTCATTATAAAAGGAAGCGGCCTTCGGCCGCGACATTTTTCTACCGAAAAATGTACAAATTTATCTTGAAGGTAGGTCTAGGTTGTTTTTTCTAAGCTTGATGGAAGTCTAGCGAGGAAACGAATAAATAAATGAATTAATTAATAGACCAAATATAACAGCCACTAGCCCCTTAACGATTTTCTTTGGACCTTCCCTGCTTCGCTCCATCTCAAGATTTTAAGATGTTTCACCCCATTACTTTGGCGATAAAAACACGCTTCATTACATTCAGGTATTACTATTTTCTGAGCGAACGATAACGAATCTGTCACTTAGAAGATATCGGCCTTCGACCGGAATATTTTTCAATCGAAAAATGTACGAATTTAGTTTGAAGAGGGTCTGGGTGACGGCAAAAGCAAGCAAAAAATGTGCATCATTAAAATCAAGCAAATCAATAATAATAATAATAATAATAATAATAATAATAATAATAATAACAAAATAATAAATAAACAGGATAGCCTAATATCCCACAACAAAATTCGGACCAGATACTGTTAATAAAGTGGGTCGAACGCGCACGCACGCACGCACGCACGCACACACTCACTCTCTCTCTCTCTCTCTTAAACATTGTGATACATATGGTGCAGGTCAATGTGAAAATAAACTCTCTCTCTCCCTCCCCCCGCATTTTGGAGAGTTGATGTTATTGTCATTTCGAGCGACAAACAGCCCCCCCCCCCCCCCCCCGGGGTCGGTCATTTGAAACGGCAATATAAACCATCAATTCCCCCCCCTCTCTCTCTCTCCCCCTGGAAACTCAGCCGGGCGCGATGTTTGTCCTTATTTCTGTTTTTGTTCTCTCTCTCTCTCTCTCTCTCTCTCTCTCTCTCTCTCTCTCTCTCTCTCTCTCTCTCTCTCTCTCTCTCTCTCTGGCTCTTGAATACGTTACAAGTTATCGTATTAATTGGATTAAGTTTGCAGTGTATTCTTATATTGAACTGTACCTCTAAAATAAAAAATATATTCTTAAATTATTTTGAACTGAACACGAGCAAGACTTCTAAAATACAAAATGTATTCTTATATTACATTGTACACGAGTAGGCCTAAGACCTCTAAAATACACAAAATATAAATTTAGTCTTGTATTATATTGAACAAGAGTAAAGCCTCTATAATACAAAATAAAGTGTACACGAACAAGTCCTCTAAAATACAAAATACAAAGCTTATTCTTGTATTATATTGAACAAGAGTAAAGCCTCTATAATACAAAAAGTGTACACGAACAAGTCCTCGTAAATACAAAATACAAAGCTTATTCTTGTATTACATTGAACAAGAGTAAATCCTCTAAAATACAACATAGTGTACACGAACAAAACCTCTAAAATACAAAATAAAGTGTAAACGAACAAGTCCTCTAAAATACAAAATACAAAGCTTATTCTCGTATTATATTTAACTGCACGCGAATAACACCGCTGAAATTCATAATGTATTCTTATATTTAACTGTACACGAGTCAAAATACAAAATACAAAACTTATTCTTGTATTATATTTAACTGTACGCGAATAAGACCTTTAAAATTCAAAATTTATTCGTCTAATCATTACGTTGTCAGAGTGCAGTTGGGTATATGTACAGGCTAAGATTAATATGCAGTAAAAGAGAATAGAAAAATCCAAAAAATAAATGCATACCGTATAATAAAAAAAAAAAAAAAAAAAAAAAAAACGCAACTTGTAAAGGCAAATAGTAGCATAGAATATGAATAGTAAAATGCGAATAGTCAACGCAAATACAGTAGTAAATGCAATATAGTAACCGTGAATAGTAAAATGCGAACGGTAGTATATAATACGAATAGTAAATCACAATAGTAAACAGGAATAGTAAACGCGAACAGTAAACAGGAATAGTAAACAGGAATGGTAAACAGGAATGGTAAACAGGAATAGTAAACGCGAACAGTAAACAGGAATAGTAAACGCGAACAGTAAACAGGAATAGTAAACGCGAACAGTAAACAGGAATAGTAAACGCGAACAGTAAACAGGAATAGTAAACGCGAATAGTAAACAGGAATAGTAAACAGGAATGGTAAACAGGAATAGTAAACGCGAACAGTAAACAGGAATAGTAAACGCGAACAGTAAACAGGAATAGTAAATGCGAACAGTAAACAGGAATAGTAAACATATAGTAAACGTGAATAGTAAACAGGAATAGTAAACAGGAATAGTAAACAGGAATGGTAAAGAGGAATGGTAAACAGGAATAGTAAACGCGAACAGTAAACGCGAACAGTAAACGCGAACAGTAAACAGGAATAGTAAACAGGAATAGTAAACAGGAATGGTAAACAGGAATAGTAAACAGGAATAGTAAACAGGAATGGTAAACAGGAATGGTAAACAGGAATAGTAAACGCGAACAGTAAACAGGAATAGTAAACGCGAACAGTAAACAGGAATAGTAAATGCGAACAGTAAACAGGAATAGTAAACAGGAATAGTAAACAGGAATAGTAAACGCGAACAGTAAACAGGAATAGTAAACAGATAGTAAACGTGAATAGTAAACAGATAGTAAATGCAGATAGTAAACGCAGATAGTAAACGTGAATAGTAAACGCAGATAGTAAACGCAGATAGTAAACAGATAGTAAACGTGAATAGTAAACAGATAGTAAACGCAGATAGTAAACGCGAATAGTAAACGCGGATAGTAAACGCAGATAGTAAACGCGGATAGTAAACGCAGATAGTAAACGCAGATAGTAAACACGAATAGTAAATGCAGATAGTAAACGCAGATAGTAAACGTGAATAGTAAACACAGATAGTAAACGTGAATAGTAAACACAGATAGTAAATGCAGATAGTAAACGTGAATAGTAAACATATAGTAAACACAGATAGTAAACACAGATAGTAAATGTGAATAGTAAACACAGATAGTAAACAGATAGAAAACACAGATAGTAAACGTGAATAGTAAATGCAGATAGCAAACGCGAATAGTAAACGGCTTTCGGTGGTGAAATTGAATAGTGGGGATAGAGTGGCATGGGAGATAATTTGGCACGGGGAGAATAACTGATGTGAGGTTGAAAGGAACTCTGTGTGTGTATGTGTGTGTATGTGTGTGTATGTGTGTGTGTGTGTGTGTGTGTGCGTGTCTGAATGTGTATGTGTCTGTATGTGTGTGTGTGGACGTGGGTGTGTGTATCGTACGTTTGAGGGTATGTGTGTGATTAAGAGAATGCATGTGTGTGTGGGTGTGTGTGTTTGTGTGTGTGAACGTGTGTGCATGGGTGCTTTGTGAGATTAAACGATGTGTGTGTGTGTTTGACAGTGTACATGTGTGTTTGACTATGTGCATATATTAACATGTACGTCCATGTTTTTGAAAGGGTTAAGGGGAAATGGGTAGTTTTCTGGACCACTTTCTCCCTCGTGTTTAGCCCCATTAGATTTGAAGTTTTAAGACGTTCGCCCAATTACTTTGATGATATTATCACCTTTCGCCCCATTTCAATGTCAATTCTAAGACCTTTCGTGCCATTTAGGTGTCGATTTTGTCCTGAGGAGCTATAGCGAGCCTGTAATATTAAGAGGAACAGGCCATGCCGGGAAAATTTTCTACCGAAAAATGTACAAATTTATCTTGTCTAGGGTGTTTATTTTTCTGAAGGGGAGTCTAGGGTGTTTTTTTTTTTTTTTTTTTTTTTTTTTTTTTTTTTTTTTTAAAGCTTGATAGAGGTCTAGCGAGGAATCTTAATATTATATGAAGAACTGAATAATAGCCCAACAATACAGCCACTATCCCCTTTAAAGAGCCATCATCGCTGTAATGAGACTAATCCAGAGACAAAGGTGAAGTCATTTGGCGATAATTAAAATGTAATTATGTAGTGATTGGCAATGCATCGAGTCAAAGAGAAGAGCTTATTAATTATGGGTTTGTAGGGAGTCGGATTCAATACACTAATTATTATTATTATTATTTTTTGTTTTTTTATTACCGTATTTATATAGTTTATTATTATTATTATTATCAACTATATTTGTTTTATTATCATTATTATTATTATTATTATTATCATTATTATTATTAGCATTATTATTAGTATTTATGTTTTATTATTATTATTTGTTTTTTATTATTATTATTATTATTATTATTATTCTCTATATCGGTAAAACTATTACAAATATACATAGTTCCCGATGAACTTTGAAATATACAGCGACTTACTTAAGGGGAGGTGTTTAGTTTGTTCCCTACTTTTTCATCAAGCTTAAAATTACACCCCCTAGACCCCCTCCCTTTCAAGATAAATTTGTACATTTTTCGGAGAAAAATGTCTCGGCCGGAGGCCGGTTGCTCTTAAATTACAGGCTCGCTATCGCTCGCCAG
>JBAKBP010027840.1:0-29493 GCA_037953745.1 Lithodes maja | reverse complement strand
GTTGGTGAAGTCGTTTTAATTAAAGAAGATAGTCCTCGTTTATACTGGAAATTTGGCAGCGTGTTGGAGGTATACAAGGGGAAAGACTCTGTAGAGCGGGTGGCACTATTGAGGACGACTACTGTTCGTCCTATCGTACGTTTGTACGCTTTGGAGCTCGATTCCACTATACAATCGCAGACTCCACCTGTTATTGCTGGGTCCGAGGATTCTCAAAGTAACGACTCACCTCTTACTGATGGTGATCAATCTCGGAAAGGGACGCGTCCCAGACGCGCTGCTGCTGGTGCCTTCGACATGTGGCGTCAGAAGATAGCCTCTGGGCTAAGATTAAGGTGGGGTTCAGGTCTTTTTTTGTGGGGGGAGTGTATCGTGTAAATACGATAGGCTATGACTCTTTTGTGATCCCGTACGTCTCTGTGACTTCACGGTCGTTCCCGCTGCACGGCGTAGGACGAGTAGATCGTATATTATAAGATTGTAAGTAAGTTAAGATTGTACAGGCCTAATATGCTATTAAGCAATATTGACATGGTCTTATGTAGTATATATGAATTTATCGTATATATTAATATAATTTATTGTATAGAAAGCAAGGTGTGCCTCTGAGGAAGACAGCTCAGAGCCTTCACGAACACCGACCAGTTAACATCTAATTTCCGCTCTCAGTTGATCGAGCTTTTGTGCCTCTAATCACAATACACTGACAGCAATACATACAGCTACACCATCACGACACTCTCATCGACGCCATGACTGACTAACAGATAAGCATAGTATTCATGTCCATTCCCATATAATAATTTGTTCTTTCTTTCACTTGACTCGAGCCTCAGGGCCGAAGTCTTGTTTCCCCATTGTCCGCCATATTGGGTAAACGTTCTCCTATGTTTCGTTGCCACGTGGAACTATTGGCGAGTTAATTCCTGGCTAATATTAACCCTTATAACCTTACCCTATATATAAATTATTATGTGAGACCTTTGGATATAAATGAGCTTGTTTCAGATTGAATTCAATTTAGATATAGAGTAATTTTAATTTAGATTTATTTTATTTGAATCATTATAGCTTAGAGATATTTGATTTCCATTGATAATTTACCACAGTATTGTTGATTACCTGTTACATATTTCCTGTGTTTGATACCTTGATCAATAAGTGGACTACATACCCCCTACTGACTTCTTCATATACCTGCACCCCCCCACCCCCACCCACACTCCCCTCAATGACTCCCTACTCCCTCCCATACTCCCTCGAATACCCCCTACCAAACCCACTTGCTTGAATGACTCCCTACCCCCTCCCAAACTCTTCCAAATATCCCTCTTCTCCCCCCCCCCCCCCCCTCTGACATATTTTGCCCAGAGATTATATCTATTCACCTCTTCTTCCGTCTTTGTTAGCTCGTGACTCTCTCTCTCTCTCTCTCTCTCTCTCTCTTGAACAACTAGTAGATTTGACTTTTATTAAAGATGACAATAGTATACTGAATCGAAGTCACAAGCTAATTAAATATCTGCGAAGGTTGTTATTTATTTCACATACTCTCTCTCTTGCTCTCTCTCTCTCTTTCACACACAAATACGCACACACACACACACACACACACACACCCTGGTCACCCTTCGCTACCACTCAGCATTGTTCACTCCATCATATAATTAATTCCACCCCATAGTCCCATTTAACCCTTTGACACAGAGAGGTTCTTCATAAGCTGTATAGAGTCGTTTATAGGTACCACAGCTGGGATGATTTACTTGACGTGTTTATTATGCGCCTAACAAATAATATTCTATGGTTCTTTAACGTATTTCTAATCATATTCTGGTTACCATTAGACGATATTATTTAGCTTATATTTTACCTCTAGGACTCAAAGGGGTAAATACGATCACACTAAACCCTCTGAATAACACAGGTCCCTCTTAAACTGCATAACATCGTGAAATTGTAGCCAGAATCAACGGTAAAAAGGAGTCATCATGCAGAAGGTGTTAAAAGGCCTGGATTTTGGTATTATAAGTTCATTTCACATGAACTAGTTCAGTCTAGTGACGGGAGAAGGTTGTGTTAATCTGAGCTCCTGCCCGGACCACTTACCAGTGACCTTTAGTAACCATTACACCTATCTGTGTTTGGGGGCAGTGCACTCGTGTTATATAAAAGTGTTATAGCTCAGTTTTTAGCTGTTAGTTTACTTGTTTTTGTTTTTCTGTACTTAGTTTCTTGCTCCTCGCTAAGCTTATTGGGATCATGGCAGGTATGGAGTGCGAGTCTCTAACTGATCTGCATCATCTTATTCTCCAGGTAAGAGAGGAGATGGTTGTGGTGAAGGAAGAGGTCTTGGCTTTAAGGGAGGTTAATGTTAAAATTCAGAGGGAAGTGGATTTGATTAAAGACGAAAATCTAGCTTTCAAGCTTAGCCAAGAGGAAATAAAGTCAAGTAAGGGGAAAAGGGAGGAAGTTGATGAAAAATTGTATTCATGGCAGGTTGTTAAAAATACGGGTGGGAAAGTCACACTCAAGAAGCAGGATAGTAGAATAGGTATGAGTGTGACAAATACATTCTCTCCTTTGCGAGACGAATGTGAGGGAAAAGATAGTCAGGATAAGGGAGGGATAACCGAAGTGCCTGCCGCCGACTCAGCTCCAACCTCTGACGCTGTGCTACCTACCACCACCACCCCCACCACCACCACCACCACCAAGGGAGCTTCTGCCACCACCAGGGGTTCTCCAACTGCAGCTGCTGGATCCTCCCGAGGGAAAGGTAAGTCTGTGTCCCGAGAAGGTAAGTCTGTGTCGATTGTGGGCGACTCCATGGTAAGACATTAGTTAGGGCTACCCGCACTAAACTTAGGAAGGTTGTGTGTCTGCCTGGCCATGGAGTTGGGAGGGTTTTAGAGAAGATGGACCACATCTTGGAAGATAGTGGAGATAACCCCATTATCTGTCTCAGTACCGGGAGTAACGATGTTGGTAAGGGTAGAAGTGAGGAACTGCTGCAGCAGTATCGGGATGTGTTAGATAAAGTTAGGATGAAGGGAGGGATCCTTGTAGTACATTGTATCCTACCCAGAAGAGGAGTTCCCAAGGAATGGACATCCAGAGCGATTGGTGTCAATTGCCGTTTGGAGAAATATTGCAAAGAAAAAGCAATACCATTCATTGATAACTGGGATAGTTTCTATGGGAGAGATGGGATGTACGCAAGGGATGGGGTTCATCTTTCACGGTTAGGGGTTTCTACATTAGCTAGTTCTTTAGATAGGGTGGTTGTGGGGTTTTGAACAGAAATATTGAGAGTGTAAATGAGAGGTTTAATGGAACAATTTTAGCGTCAGGCGAAAGCGATAAGGATATTCAGTCTCATGCTAAAAATGATGACTATAATGCAAATGATAGTAGTGATGGTGCAACGGAAGATGGAAATGTCGTTAGAAATAAAGGTAAATTAGGTATAAAGAAAAGAAGTAAATTGAGAGTATATTACACAAACTGTAGGAGTCTATGTAACAAAATGAACGAACTTAGAGCCCTTGTTAGCAAAGAAAATATAGACATAATAGCGCTAACTGAAACGTGGATTAATACAGAAACCAGGCATTTTTTAGCAGAATTTGATATACCAGGATATAGTTTATTTAAATATGACCGAACAAGTAAGAGGGGTGGCGGTATAGCAGTGTTTGTCAGGAGTACATTAAAAAGCTGTATTAAATCAGGTATTAGACTAAATAACGATAATGAAAGTGTTTGGGTAGAGGTTAACGAAGGTAGTGAGACCATAGTTATTGGAGTTATGTATAGACCGCCAAATATGAGTAGAAATGACGGAACGTCATTATGGGAGGAAATTAAAATGGCATCAAGGTTTAGCAATGTGTGCATTATGGGGGATTTTAATTTTCCGAATATAGATTGGCAGCATCAAATAGGAGACTCTGATTCTGAGGAGTTTATAGAGGTAGTACAAGATAGTTTTTTATTTCAATTCATAGATACGCCGACAAGAGGTAATAATATTCTCGATTTAGTTTTCAGTAACAATGAACATATGGTAAATAATGTAGAGATAGGGGACCACCTAGGAAATAGTGACCACAATTCTGTGTATTTTAATATACAATGGAAAGGTAATACCAGAGAGAATACAACATTAATACCTGACTTTAGAAAAGCCAATTATGGTGGGTTAAGAAGAGCCCTATTAGCCGACCCTATGGTCAAAAAATTAAGTCGATCCAGGTGTCCAAATGAGTGTACCCCTTCTCAGGCACCTGTCATCTTAAGTCAGGAAGAGACGTCAACCTTGGTAGATACATACGATAATTTTATCAAGTCAGTATTCAATGCACAAAATAAATACATCCCCAAAAGAAAATTTAGATCAACACAGAACCAACCCAAATGGATGAATAATAGACTATTAGATCTTCTAGGACAAAAGAGAGGAATATATAGAAAAATTAGGAAAGGCGAAATTCACCTACTTGCTTACTATCAGAATCTATCAAGACAGGTAAAAAAGGATATTAGGAAAGAAAAAAGAAATTATGAAATCAAGGTTGCCAATGACTCAAAAAATAATCCTAAAGCTTTTTACCAACTATATAAATCCAAGGTTAGAGATGTAATTGGTCCCCTTAAAACTTCGATAGGAGAAATGACAGAAAATGATTTAGAAATGTGCAGTACATTAAATAGTAAATTTCTTTCCGTTTTCACTAATGAAAATTTGGCACAGTTTCCAGAAGTCCGTAAGGTATATAGCGATAGTATAGAAAATAGGTTAAGTACGGTTACTATAAGTAGAAATGATGTGCTTAAGGAAATTGACAGACTGAAACCTCATAAATCGCCTGGTCCTGATGAGGTATATGCTAGAGTATTAAAAGAATGTAGGGATGAGTTAAGTTACCCATTAACATTTTTATTTAACAAGTCATTGGAGACAGGTATAGTTCCAGAAGCTTGGAAGCTTGCAAACGTAGTTCCGATCTTCAAAAAAGGTGACAAATCAATAGCATCCAATTACCGTCCCATTAGTCTTACATCAATCATAGGAAAGCTACTAGAGTCAATTATTGCTAGTAAAATTAGAAACCACTTAGATACATTTAATTTAATAAATTCTTCTCAGCATGGATTCACTCAGGGACGTTCTTGCCTTACTAATTTGCTTAGTTTTTTCTCCGAGGTATATGAAGCAGTAGATAATGACAAGTCATATGATATAATATATTTAGATTTCAGTAAAGCTTTCGACAGAGTCCCCCATGAGAGATTGATGAGAAAGGTTGAGGCGCATGGAATAGGTGGGGCGTTGTTGGGATGGATTAGGTCATGGCTAATTGGTAGGAAGCAGAGAGTCAGCATAAATGGTACGAAGTCAGAATGGGGAGCAGTCAAAAGTGGTGTCCCCCAGGGATCTGTATTAGGTCCTCTGTTGTTTGTTATATACATAAATGACCTAGATTTAGGTATAACTAGTAGGATAAGTAAATTTGCAGACGATACCAAAATGGGGAGAACAATTGATTCAGATAGAGATATAGAGTGCCTCCAAAGGGATCTAGATACCTTACACGAATGGTCAGTAAATTGGCAGATGAAGTTTAACATTGACAAATGCAAGGTATTAAAGATAGGGAAGATGCATACAAATGTTAAATATAAACTAGCTAATGTGGAATTAGAAAACTCGAATTGTGAGAAAGATCTAGGTGTGTTTGTTAGCAATGATTTGAAGCCTAGACAACAGTGTATAAGCGTTCGAAACAAGGCAAACAGGATTCTCGGGTTCATCTCTAGGAGTGTGAGTAACAGAACTGCTGATGTTATCTTAAAACTTTACTTGTCATTAGTGAAACCCCATATGGATTATGCTGTTCAATTTTGGTGTCCTTATTACAGAATGGACATAGATTCATTGGAGAGAGTACAACGTAGAATGACAAAAATGATCCATAATATTAGAAATCTTCCGTATAAAGAAAGGTTGAAGAAATTAGGCTTACATTCGTTAGAGAGACGCAGAGTTAGAGGGATATGATAGAGGTGTTCAAGTGGGTTAGTGGGATTAACAAAGGGAACATGACAAATGTACTAAAGCTCAGTGATAGCGAAAGAACTCGTACCAATGGTTTCAAATTAGATAAATTTCGTTTCAGAAAAGATATAGGCAAATATTGGTTTGGTAACAGAGTTGTAGATGGGTGGAATGGACTACCAGGTGCTATAGTGGGATTAAAAACGATAGGGAGCTTTAAGATAAATTGGATAAGCATATGGACGAGAAGGGTTGGGTGTGAAGGGGGATCAGCAGGGTTGGGCCAATCAGCGCTCTGCAGACCCCCGTAATCCTGCGTTAATCTCTAACCGTTTTGGTAAGATGATCCTCAGGGTATTAGAGTGTTGAGCCTATAATTGGGCTTTGTAATTGGGGTGTGTGGGACAGGGATCTGCCTTGCTTGGGCCAATCGGCTTTCTGCAGACTCCCATTTTCTTATGTTCTTATGTTCTTATGTTCATAATTGACGATATATTTAATTAAGGGGGGTCACCTGCTTTTTTTCTCTTTTCTCCTTTTTTCTCTTTCTCTGGCTTGTATCCATTCAGCCCCATTCAGCCAACTGTTTTAAGACGTTTATCCTGATCCAGGTGTCAATTTATTCATGGCGAGCGATAGAGAGCTAGCATTGTATGGAGAAATCCGGGTTCGCCGGAGACATTTTGCTATCGAAAAATGTACAAATTTAGCTTGCTGTAAAACAAAATATACAGTATATATACAATATATATATATATATATATATATATATATATATATATATAGGTATATATATATATATATATATATATATATATATATATATATATATATATATACACTGTAAGTCAAGAATAGCGTCAGGACCGGGGCCCCTTTTCGATAACTCCAGTCCCTTGATGGTCTCAAGCAAATGTTATGTCCCTATCTTGCTTCTTACCGAGTTGAGATTTGAACAAGTTAAGGGAGCCCACCTCGCTTCTTTTCTGTTTATATCACTCTCTATTTGGCTCGTATCCATTCGGCCACTTTCACCCTACTGTTTTAAGACGTTTATCCCCATCCATGTGTCAATATTGTCCTGGCGATTAGCGAGTCAGCATATATATACAGTATATATATATATATATATATATATAGGTATAGGTATATATATATATAGGTATATATATATATATATATATATATATATATATATATATATATATATATATATATATATATATATATATATATATATATATACCGGTTATATATATATATATATATATATATATATACTGTATATATATGCTGACTCGCTAATCGCCAGGACAATATTAACACATGGATGGGGATAAACGTCTTAAAACAGTAGGGTGAAAGTGGCCGAATGGATACGAGCCAAATAGAGAGTGATATAAACAGAAAGAAGCGAGGTGGGCTCCCTTAACTTGTTCAAATCTCAACTCGGTAAGAAGCAAGATAGGGACATAACATTTGCTTGAGACCATCAAGGGACTGGAGTTATCGAAAAGGGGCCCCGGTCCTGACGCTATTCTTGACTTACAGTGTGCTGGCTTCACAACTCTAATTCAATTCCATTCCATGTTGAGAGGCACCTTCACTTCACAACTCTGCAAGAAGGAAGTTAGGAACATGATACTTGCTTACGGTCGGTCAAGAAGAATGGAGAACAGAACATAAGAACATACGAACTTAAGAAGTACAGTATTCATAAGATAAACCTGATCCACCATTAATACCCAACTCCAATTCGATTTGATTCCATTTTGACAGGCCTTTTAAAAGTTCTAAAGTTCCTACTCCATACCAACAGTCTTCTCATTCCATTCCCACCACCAGCCAGCCTATATTATACTCCTCAGGCATCCATTGTCGACGAGGGCTGGTTAAAAGAAGGAATCAAACCATTTAGATTTTTCGGCAAACTCTTTCAGCAGCTTAGGTCTGGCAAAATGCTAGGTATAAGTTTAATAAGAATTCAGCTAGTTGATAGTTCTGAAAAAAAGCTTTTAACAATGAAACACACATATATATCTATTCATTTTCGCGCACCGATGCTAAATATATATATTTTTTTTTACAGAATTAGAAGAGCTGCCCGTCGAATATTGACGCGTTTAGGGGACTCACGCTCTCTCTCTCTCTCTCTCTCTCTCTCTCTCTCTCTCTCTCTCTCTCACACAAACTGGTTATTTAAGGTGAGAGGGCAGTGAGAAAGGGAATATTTCTAGAAGCCCTTTAAGGGTGTAGTGCTTGTTTTTTGGTCGATTTAGAAATGTATGTATTATTATTTTAGCTTCCTCCCAAGACCTTCATCAAAACAAGAATCCCTCTTCAAGATATATTTGTACATTTTTCGGTAGAAAAATGTCCTGGCCGTAGGCCGGTTCCTCCTAAATTACAGGCTTCCTATCGCTCGCCAGGAAAAAAATCGACACCTAAATGACACGAAAAGTCATAAAACTGACACCGAAAAGGGGCGAAAGGTTCTAAAATCGCCAAACTATAGAGCTGAACGTCTTAAAATATGAAAATCAATGGGTCTAAGCATGAGGAAGAAGAAGGACCAGACAAACGACCCATCTTCCTTTAAGTGTTATTGGTAGTCCAGTTCCCGGAGCAGATCATTGTACCGGCTCCTTCCTTCCTCCCCATCTGCTCCGAGGCATGCCAGATCCTTTACGATGTTCAATGGTGTTTATAGTGACCGGTGTGAGGTAGGTAGGGAGGTGGTTGACTTCTTTTGTAGGGGGTAGCGGGAACGTTTAGAGATTCATTCACATCTCTCTGGACCTCACTCTCTACCTATCACACACTCTCTGCCTTTTTCTCCCTCTCACCCACTCTCTGCCTCTCTCTCTCTCTCTTTGTATATATATATATATATATATATATATATATATATATATATATATATTTATATTGCCTGACACTGTGATCCCCAAAGGAGTGGCCACGAACGAACCGCCCCATGCGCCTCTGTCCCAAGTCAGTCGAAGCCCCTCCTCTCAACCAGCACCGCCTTCATCCATATATTTCCTCACTCCATCCTTCCACCTCTCCTTCGGTGCACCTCTCCCTCTCTGTCATTCGACCTCGCTCTCGTACACCCTCTTAGTCATTCTCTCGCTTTCATACGTTCCATATGGCCGAAGTATCTCAAGTTGTTCCTTTTCACACTTTCCAGCGCATCTACCTCCACACCACAGCCCGTAGCCTAGTAGGTAGAGCTCTCGTCTCACACACGAGGGGTCGGGGGTTCAATCCCCGGCCGGGCGGAGACAAATTGGGCTTGTCTCCTTTCATGTATTAGCCTCAGTTCACCTAGCTGTAAATAGGTACCTGGAATAAGTGGACGACGTTGTGACGTCCCATCTGGGGTTGGCAAAAATGGTACAAGGCGAGATGGGTATCATATGGTTCACCTAAGCTGATGGCTACCTAAGCCTTCGGGCGAGACGGTACCGTCTATAGTGAGAATGGTACCATACAGATCCAGCCTAAGCCTTCGTTTCCGATGTCGCCAATTGGCTAAAAATACAGACTACACACACATCCACAGCCATTCCAACGATACATATAACACCTACACATATAGGAGGCGGGAAATAACGAGCATGCTCACTCCCGCAATACAACTTATACAACTAGAGTAAGTACCACACCTCCTTCTTACTTCCTCATTCGTCTGTCTATCCCTCCATGTTACTCCGCACGCACTTCTCAAGTAACTCATTTCCACCGCTCTCACTCTTGGTCTGAGTCTCTTCCCGAACGTCCATGCTTTGCTTCCGTAAGTTAGTGTCGGGATTACCACACTGTCATGCAAGGACTTCTTCACTTCCATACTGACCACCCTATTTCTTGTTACTGCTTTCAACGTTCCTACAACCCTCTTCCCCTGTTGCACCCTCTCCCGCACTTCTTCATCCATAGTCCCATTTTTACTCAACACACTGCCCAGACACTTAAAAGAGCTGACGATCTCCATAGCCTGACCGTTCAACTTCACCTCACACTCTGTGACTTCACCCCTTTCGAAGACCATAACCTTGCTCTTCCCCGCATTTACCTTCCAATTCCGTTTTTCGCACACTGTTCCAAACTCATATACCAGACCATGTAACTCCCATTCATTATCGCTCATCATAAGTGTATCATCCGCAAACAGCAGTATAGGCAGCTTCCACTCATTTCTCTCCCTTTTCAGCGATGCACCAACATCCACTGCTCTTCCTAGTATTTCTTTCATGACTCCATCCTTATATACAGTAAACAACCACAGGGACATCACACACCCCTGTTTCAACCCAACATTCAGGTCAAAGAACTCGCTCTGCTCATTCTCCACAAGTACTGCCGCCTTTGCACCCTCATACATGCTCTTCACTGCTTTCAGCAACTTGCCATCTACTCCATATATTTAAAATACTTTCCACATACATTCTCTATCCACTCTGTCATAGGCCTTCTCCAAGTCCATAAAGGCAAAATACACCTTTTGTTGCTTCTCCAGATATTTCTCCACAGCACAATTCAGGGTAAAATCTGATCTACACATTCTCTTCCCTTCCTAAAACCTCCCTGCTCGTCGCCTATCCATTTCTCCGTTCTCACTCTCACTCTCTCAATCACTACCCTACTGTACACCTTCCTTACTACTCTTGAAAGACATATTCCTCGGTGGTTCCATATATATATATATATATATATACTGTATATATATATATATATATATATATATATATATATATATATATATATATATACAGTATATATATATATATATTTATATACACTGTGACTGTATATATATATACGCAATAGATTGGTCACTTGGAGAGCGTAACTTGATAATAAATAGAAGAACCAACGCAGGAGTGAATAACACCATCTTGTACGACGTTTCGAGGATCGTTTAAGGTCTTGAAGTCTAGCAGCTCTACGGTTTTATACTGGTGAAGCGCTGGAGGTCTTGAAGCTAATACTGTATCCTAATATTCTAGCACTGGAGGGTTGGAGAGCTAGACAGAATAGGAGTGGGAATGTGTTGAAAGGCGGGTGCTTCACACTCGCCGCAAGGGAGGGGTATGCACTGAGAGAGCTCTGAAGAACACCGATTGTTGTAATAGCGATAGAAGCGTGAAAGAGATGCAACATTGCGGCATGTAGAAAGAGATTGTAGGGAACTAGTAAGAGGAAGTGAGTTGATGAGTCACAAAGCTATTGACTCTACTACCCGGTACTTCGAGAAGCGCAGTATGGGTGGAACCTCCCCACACATGCGAACAATACTTAATACAGGGGAGCACTGTGCCCCGATACAGAGCAAGAAGCTGTGCGAGGGTTAAGAACCTACGGAGACGGTTGAACACATCCAACTTCTGGGAAGCTGTCTTAGCAAGAGTGGTAATATGATCTTTCCATGAGAAGTCGGATGAAAATGATACACCAAGAATATTGAGAGAAGATAAGGATGGATTTGTGTATTGTTGAAGAATAATTGAAAGTCTTGTGGAAGATTCCGACAGTTAGTTAAATGGAGAAATTGGGTCTAGGAGGCATTGAATGTAGCAAGATTTTCTGTGCCCCAATCAGAAATACAATCATACATATCATATGTACCGTACATAATGTGTGTACTGTGTATATGTGTGTGTTAGTTAGATATTAGACAAGATAGATTACATATGAACCATATCCTGCCACGGTGGGTTTCCAATATAACCTATGTACTCTGTGGTGTGACTGGTTGGGAGAGGTATAGTATATAACAGCCCCCCCCTGACCCCCCCCCCCCCCAGTAGGCCCCAGTCCCAGCCACTGACCAGGTGCCTGATGGGTGTATGGGGGATGGAGCAGAGAGAGAGGGGGCCGTATTGTGTGGGTGTGAGTGTGGGGGAGGGAGGGAAGGGGGACAAGAGAGATGGGTTTGTATTGAGTGGGCATGGGTGGGGAAGGGAGGAGATGAAACAGTATTCTGTATGGGTGTGTGGAGGGGAGGGAGGGGGGAGAAAAGAGAGGGGTTCTGTAATGTGTGTGTGGGTGGGGGTGAGAGAAGAGAGAGAGGGGGCTCTATTGTGTAGGTGGGTATGGGTAGGGGGTGGGGGTGATTGGCAGCAGGGGGATGGGGAGAGGTCTATTGGATGGATGGTTTCGGCGACTGGTGGCCAAGAGAATTATAGTTTTGTACATTAGTCAGTCGAAAGAGGGCCTGAAGTGTAGTGGGATGAAACCAGGGTGTTCAATATTGTGTTTGTGGGGGAGCGAAGGGCGGGGGGGGGGGGGGGGGGTGTCTCACATGTTTAACACCTAGACCACCAAACATCAAACCATACCAGACAGCCGAACACATTATGGTAGAGCTACTATTACTGGGTAATAACCGGGCATTAGTGACAAACATTCTTCCTCGACCACACCCAACTTTGGTGACCAGACATCTCAACCAGTAGCTCTCAACCAGTGCCAAATCAACCAATACGGTTAGGTTAGGTTAGGTTAGTACTATATTTTGGAACTGGTTTGGTTGGTCTTGGTTGATTTGGCACTGGTTGAAATGGTCTACTGGTTGAGATGTCCGGGAACCCCCAACTTTGCTTATACCGTTTTTTCATTTGCTATAACTTATCCGTCTCCAACCCATTACATGATTACACAGTTCCTCCTAACCTTATTAACTTACTGATGAGAGCATATGAGCGTAGGATTGCAAACAAGAACAGTTCTAGCAAAAATGAACCTCAAAAGATTAAATAGTATAGAGAGAGAGAGAGAGAGTTACATAGAGTTACATATAGTTTCATACTGTAGATACACAGACTGCACAGACCTTCCAGCCCCTACTAGGCTGTCCGGACTTAACTCTAACAAAATTTGCTACTAAGTGGAAGGTAAGGCTAGCAAATCAGAAAGCTCTCTCCCCACCCACCACACTATAATCCATACAATACTTCAAGCAAACACAAATATGTGGATAATATGAAAAACTATCAGATAGGCCGGCATAAAATAGATTGACCTACAGAGAGAGAGAGAGAGAGAGAGAGAGAGAGAGAGAGAGAGAGAGAGAAGAGAGAGAGAGAGAGAGAGAGAGAGAGAGAGAGAGGCCAACAGAGAAGCCAATGGGGTGGAGAAAGCGAGAGAAGAGTAAACAGAGGGATAATTTGAGAAGGGCAGATCGTGAGGGAACAAGGAAGAGAGGCGACGTAATATTACAACACGAGGTCGTGGAAGCAGAAAGTCAAAAGGGAAAATTGAATAACCAAGAAAAAGGAAAACAAAAAATACTAAAAAAGGAGATGGGAGGGAAGGAGAGATGGGTAGAGAGGAAACAGGTGAGGTCATAAAAATAAGAAAGGAAATGGAGGAAAGGAGAGAAGGATAGAGAGGAGGAAATAGATGAGGTCATACGAATATTAACTTGATGGGAAAGGGTTGTGAAGGTACAGCACTGGACAAAAGAAAAATGGACTGAAGGAGAGAGATAGATATATATAGATAGATAGATAGATAGATAGATATGATATATAAATAGATAGATAAAGAGATAGATAGATATATATAGATAGATAGATCGATAGATATTGTAGATAAATAGATATGATAAATAGAGAAGGGGAGTGCACCCGATGACTGGAAGACTGGCATAATAGTCCCCCTATATAAGGGCAAAGGGGAAAGAGGAGTGTGTGGTAACCACCGAGGAATATGTCTTCTAAGCGTAGTAGGGAAGGTATACAGTAGGGTAGTGATTGAGAGAGTGAGAACGGAGAAATGGATAGGCGACGAGCAGGGAGGCTTTAGGAAGGGAAGAGGATGTGTAGATCAGATTTTTACCCTGAATTGTGTTGTGGAGAAGTATCTGGAAATGAAACAAAAGGTGTATGTTGCCTTTATGGACTTGGAGAAGGCCTATGACAGAGTGGATAGAGAAGGTTTGTGGAAAGTACTTAGAATATACGGAGTAGAGGGCAAGTTGCTGAAAGCAGTGAAGAGCATGTATGAGGGTGCAAAGGCGGCAGTACGTGTGGAGAGTGAGCAGAGCGAGTTCTTTGACCTGAATGTTGGTTTGAAACAGGGGTGTGTGATGTCCCCGTGGTTGTTTACTGTATATATGGATGGAGTTATGAAAGAAATACTATCAAGAGCAGTGGATGTTGGTGTATCGCTGAAAAGGGAGGGAATTGAGTGGAAGCTACCTATACTGCTGTTTGCGGATGATACAGTTCTGATGAGTGATAATGAATGGGAGTTGCAGGGTCTGGTAAATGAGTTTGGAACAGTGTGCGAAAAACGGAATTTGAAGGTAAATACGGGGAAGAGCAAGGTTATGGTCTTCGAAAGGGGTGAAGTCACAGAGTGTGAGGTGAAGCTGAACGGTCAGGCTATGGAGATCGTCAACTCTTTTAAGTATCTGGGCAGTGTGTTGAGTAAAGATGGGACTATGGATGAAGAGGTGCGGGAGAGGGTACAACAGGGGAAGAGGGTTGTAGGAACGCTAAAAGCAGTAACAAGAAATAGGGTGGTCAGTATGGAAGTGAAGAAGTCCTTGCATGACAGTGTGGTAATCCCGACACTGACTTACGGAAGCGAAGCATGGACGTTGGTTGAGAGACTCAGACCAAGAGTGAGAGCAGTGGAAATGAATTACTTAAGGAGTGCGTGCGGAATTACATGGAGGGATAGACAGACTAATGAGGAAGTAAGAAGGAGGTGTGGTGTGGAGGTAGATGTGCTGGAAAGTGTGAAAAGGAACAACTTGAGATGGTTCGGCCATATGGAACGTATGGAAAGCGAGAGAATGACTAAGAGGGTGTACGAGAGCGAGGTGGAGGGACAGAGGGGGAGAGGTAGACCGAATATGAGGTGGAAGGATGGAGTGAGGAACTACATGAATGAAGGCGGTGCTGGTTGGGGGGAGGGGCGTCGACTGACTGGGGACAGAGGTGCATGGGGGCGGTTCGTTCGTGGCCACCCCTTCGGGGATCACGGCGTCAGGCAATAGATAGATAGATAGATAGATAAATAGATGAGGTCATACGAATATTTAATTGATGGGAAAGGTTTGTGAACGGGTAGAACAGGACATAAGAGAAATTGAAGACGAGGGAAGACTAGAGATGGGAGGGAAGGAATGGAGGAGGAAAGGATAGAACAGGTCATGAGAAGAAGAAACCGGTGTGAAAGGGTCAATAAGACAGAGAGAACGGGATGTGAAAGAAATCGGGAGCAAGAGAGAAAATGGGAGGAAGGTTAGAGAGAAAAATGTGAAGATCGTGAGAAAAGAAGATACTGGTGAGAGAGAGAGAGAGAGCGAGAGCGAGAGAGTGATTATAGATGAAAACAAAAATCAGGATGTAGGTGTAGAAGGGTATAGAAAGAAAACAACAAGCGAAGACTTAAGGGGTAACTAACGACAACAAACAATACACCTTTTCTCTCCCACTGCCCCTTTGTTTTAAGGGGGGATGGGTCAATTTTCTAGATCCCCTTCTCCCTCATTAGTTTTCAGGTTTTAAGATGTTTGCGCCATTAGTTTGTCGATTTTAAGACCTTTCGCCTAATTTCTTTGTCAATATTAAGACCTTTCGTGCTATTTAGATGTCGATTTCTTTCCTGGCGAACGATATTGAGCCTGTGATTTTAGAAGAACCGGCCTTTGGCCGGGAAATTTTTGACTACCGACAAAATTTACAAATTAATCTAGAAGGGTGATCTAATGAGTGTTTTTTAAAGTTTGATGGAGGTCTAGGGAGGAAAATAGAAAAATAATAAAAACATACATAAATTAGCAAATAAATAAGTCCATCCACCCTTAATTAACCACAGGTGCGGCTCTGTTGTGTACAATTCTTCCTTTCAGCCTAACCATCTAATCGAGCATGAACAAAAAACTTGGAACTGAAAGGGTTTGATGGATGAATATGATGGATGTGGGATGTGGGGAAAATGAAAGAGGAGGATGTTGTTGTTGTTGTTGTTGTTGTTGCTGTTTGCCAGGCTGTCTGGCCAAGCAGCCCCAAGGTCCCGAGCAAGGCCAAGGCCATAATTGAGCACCCGCACAGAACCCTCCCAGCTTTACCACTAAAGAATGCCCTGGTGACCGCAGCCACTTGCAGGCAAGGGGCTGAGGAGAGTGTGGAAACGCCTGGGACACCAAAGCCCCTCCCAGGGCCCTGTGCCCCTCAACAGTTATGAAAAGAAAGTTGAGGGGCCAGGGGGAAAATATATCTGTCTCTGAGAGGGCAGTGGGGGAGTGGATCATCAGACCACAGGCTTGCACCCCTGGGTCAATGCTCCCACCGACCGCAGCCCCCCTTGCAGTGCCACCCAATCGGGCGATCTCGCCAGCACCTAGAAGGAAAAGTAGTACAGGAAAAGAGACAGACAGAAACGGCTAAGGTAAGGTAGAGGATGCCAAACCTCACTCTGGATAGGACCAGCCTGTCATTGAAAGAGGAGGATGTAAAATTATATAATGGGGAATACAGGAATTATACCTTGTTCCAAATAAGTAGGCCAACCCTATTTTTTCTTTCTGTGTGCATGAAGGAGACAAAATGCAAAGCTGCCTGTAACAAGTGTCTCCCTCAAGGTTGAAAGAGTGATAGGGAGCCAAAATCAAGGTACGTTAGAGATAATTTAGGTGTGTTGGAGAGAGAGAGAGAGAGAGGTTAAGTTTTGGAAAGTAGGACTAAATCAAACAAGAACTATAAAAGCAAACATCAACAGCGAAATAATATGAATACAAAAAGAGGACATGTTCAGAGTAAAAAGTTGAAAAGAAGAATAGAAACGAAGAGAAGAGATGAGAAAAATTGAACAGAGAGAAGGATGAAAGTAATGGGAGGAGAGAGAGAGAGAGAGAGAGAGAATTTGATTTTGATTAGAAGGGGAGGGAAGGTTGAAATACGACAGGAGAGGAAAGCCACCAGCATTTCGAGAGCTCTAGCCCCAAGTTTATTGTTCGCGAAGATATACGAGAGAGACGGGGAGAGGGGTGGGGGGGGGGGGGGGAGAGAGGACAACAGAGAAATAACAAAAGGCCAAACAGGAAGCCAGTTTATGAAAGTAGGAAAGTATTTGACCATGATAGGAAAATATAGAGGAAGCTATCATGATCAGATAACATTATTAAAAGAGCAACAGTAATAGGGAAATATATACATAAAATAATCACCAGTTTATGAAAGTATTTTGCAAAGAAAATGTAAAAGGCGTTATTAGGACAAGTGGGTACTATTAGACGATATATAATATAATAGGAAAATATATATAGACATATAATCGCCAATTTATAAAAATATGAAACTATTATCCCATGATAAGGAAATGTAAAGGAAGCTATCATGAGAAGGAGAAATTATTAAAGACCAACAGTAATAGGAAAATGTATAAAGATGAATAATCAGGAGAGCAGAAAAATGTCGTAAGCATTTTGCCATTATCTAAGAATTCTTGCTAAATTATCTGATCTGCTATAATTTCCTGTCAGTGTAGAATATTTGTGTACTGGCATATTGATATGCATGTATGTATGTATGTATGTATGTACGATGTATGTACTATGTATGTATGTATGTACAGTATGTATGTATGTATGTATGTCTACAGGCACATACCCTATAGCTGGGGGTGGCCTACTCGAGACAGAGCCCGAACAGAAATAACATTTAAAGTTCCAATACTTAGGGTCTAGGATCACTTTCGCGTTCCCTCGCCCCTTACTCTGTCTCGTCTAGTAGGTGGATTTTATGATATACTTACAGTACATATCAATAAGCCAGTATAAATATATTCTACATTAGGCTAATAGGAATTTATAACAGAAACGATAAATTAGCAAGAATTCTTAGATGCAGGTGAAATATAGGAGTAGAAGATACAGCGAACCCTGATTGGACCAAAATATAAAATCAGAAACTATGCTAGATAAAATAGTAGACAGCTAAAAGTTGAGAGCAGCAAATACCAATTAAGAAGGGGGTAAGACAGGCAGATACAAGTTTACCAAATCTGTTCACAGTGTGTTTGGAAGACATATTTAGGAATCTTGACTGAGACAATAAGGGAATAAATGTTAACAGAGAATACCTAAGCAACCTCAGATTCGCTGATGACATAGTTCTTTTCAGCGACTCAGGGGAAGAGTTTCAACAAATGATGGAAGATTTAAACAGAGAAAGCCTTTAAGGTAGGAGTGAAAATAAATAGAAAGAAAACCAAGACTATGTTTAATCATCTTATGCAACCACAACAAATAAAGATAGAAGATGAAGTGATAGAAGCAGTTGAAGAATTCATATACCTACTGTAGGCCAGGTTATAAAGGCAAGCCCAGATCACTCTATAGAAATCAAGCGAAGGATAGGGAGGCATGGGATAGAGCGCATTTGGTAAATAGAGCTCCATTATGAAAAGCAAACTACCCCTTTCGTTTAAAAGGAAAGTAGACAACCAATGTGTCCTCCTTGTACTAATTGATGGATCCGAAACTTAAAATATGACAAAGCAATCTTAGGACTGCACAAAAGGAAATGCTCCTCGGCAGGACATATATTTAGAATAGATGATAGCAGATGGACAACTAGAGCAACAAAATGGGAACCTAGAGATGGAGGTAAAGGAAGGGGTAGACAAAGAACCAGATGGAGGGATGAGATCCAACATTTTGCTGGGGTAGAATGAATCTGACCGGTTAGAGTGGAAATGTCTTCGAGAGGCCTTTGTCCTGCAGTGGACTAACTCAGGCTGATGATGATGATGATGCATAGCCTATGAGAATTTTGAGCATTATGTGATTTACTGAAAACTTTAAATATACAGTAGGTTTTTCCTTTATTTTCCCACTAACACCACACTAGAGGAGGTGTGGTGGAGTGGTCATGCCACTGGTAATCCAATGGTCCCGGATTCGAATCCTGATGTATCAATGGCAAAATATTATTGGGATGGTATTTGTGCTGTACCTAGTATCAGTGCATTACCACAAAGCACACCGAAACGTCAACAAAAAAATACCCTCATTGTTCCCTGATTAAACAGCATTGTATGAATACTCCCATATTCAAAATATGCTATAGAAGTGCAATGCTTAGTGAGTTAATTGTTCAATAGGTGGCGTTCTGATAGGGTCCCAGTCTAGGGGGTCAGACAGTGAAGCGCATAAGGCGAAGCAGCTTCAGAGATGGGGCTGCTTTGAGCGATGGGTGGGCAATCGGGCCCTGTGCATCTTGCGAAGGCAAGATGGCGGGGGCTGGTTACAGGTCAAAGCGCTTCATGTCTCACTCCCTAGACTGGAACGAAACCTCACGGGCTTCACATTTGAATGTGCGGTTGAATGTACAGGCTCTTAGCCTATGCCCGAGAGGGAGTAGTTGGAATATAGAAAGAAAAAAAACCCATAAAAACAAGTATAACACTCAATAGCCCCGGGTTTCCGACGCAGGTAGCTACAATCGGTAAATATTTTGGTATTGCTAAGGCCGCGCCACTGCTGGTGCTGGTGGTGCTGCTGTGCTGACAGTAATAGGAAAACCAATATTGGTCCCTGCCGTAAACATCCCGTACATTGCAACCCCCCCACCCCCACCCCCACTGGATATTGCCCCGCTCGATTGGTGTCTACAAAATCCCCAGCTAAAATCTCCTCAGTCACGTACAGAATATATTATGCAAAAGCGTGTTCACATGTAAATACACACACATCAACGCTTGCATATGCATGTAAACTCACAGACAAGCAAATACCTATATAGATACAGATATTGTACGCACACATGAGCACGTATATATGCACATACTACAAGGACGCACATACATACCTACATGGACACACATACAGTCACAAACGTTCAGGCACACACACACAAACGCACAGACAGATGTCAGGGAGACTATTACAATAATCATTACTATGGCCTTATTGTGTATATTCTACCCACCCCCCACCTCTCTCTCTCTCTCTCTCTCACACACACACAGACCACGGCATCTATACCTTGTTCCAAATAGGTAGACCAGGAATCGTGAATCATAACATCTGTAACTAAAAAAGGGCTTGAGACAATGGGCTGTAAATGTCCACCCCTATTACCTGTCTGAACTTTCCAAAATGGTAGAACTAATAGCTGGATTACTGTAGTCGTTTGTGAGTTATAGAGGTTAATGTTTAAGAGTTTTGGCCTACTTATTTGGAACAGGGTATAGTCCCGGACAAAGCCTTCATATAATTCCCCTCGGCTCAAAATAAACTGCGGGTGTACTAAACCAAACCATTATGATATTGTATACTACATCAGGAATGAAATCAAATTATGGCATCATTATATTTGTCCATACATATTTCATTCCAAGGTCACTCAAAGTCACTGACAAGAATCTAAATACGCGGTACAGTAAAACTTCTCTTTTTTTATCATTTTTTTTGGACTCAGGACCTCTGGAAAGAAGCTAATTTCGGACTAGATGTCTGATTCGGACTTTGCCTCTGTTTCGGATAGAGGATTGCATTCTAAGACAAACATCATTATTGTTGATAGTAATTATAGTTATGCCGTATAACTATCCAGTCTTTTCTGTTAACCAAGAAGTAATCTATCTGGCTACTGGAGACCCCAGAGTTATATGTGACCAGATGGCTCTGTCTTTTCTTGAACTTCGTGTTAAACACAATCAAGTTGAGTGCAACGCAGGACTCCAGTATATATTCGCCTTCTAGATTCCTCCTTCCGTAACCATTTCCTCCTTGTACTCCCTCGTATCCATCTGCAGATGCTCCCACGTGACCATTCAGGTCCCCTCCCATGATTGTTATTTTATTCTCCGAGAGACCTGAAATGACACTGACGGTGTCATTCCTGAAATCCTCTTTTATCTCTTTCTGTAGGCCAAACCTCCCGTGCACACTAACCATCAGCGCGACAGTTTAGTGCCACCTCCATTACGCTACGCCCTAATTATGCAAATCTTATGTATCGGGTGCCGCTGGGAATCACTGTTATGGACGGCTGAGAGGCATGCTAGCTATACGGGTGGGCGGTTATCAAAGGGAGTACAAAGGAGTACAAAGGACATCAAGCAACAACAGATCTAGTGACCCTTCTAGGTTGCTTGTCCTCCAAAACACTGAGGATCAAGTGTCCAAACAGTGGTTTAGAGTGGGTAAGGGAACATTGGAAAGGGAATTACTGCCCTGGAACTAATGTCCGTGGCAGGATTAGGAAGTTAGTAGAGGACATATGGGTTAGTAACTGAGGGGGGAATAAAATAAAGTTATTCATTTACAAACGCAGTCAGTCGCGGGTTTGATGAGAGATATTTGTCTAGGCGGAGTTTAAATGAATCAACGGTGATGCAGTCTGTAACGTTTCGGGGAAGCCCATTCCACAAGTTGACAACTCGATTGAAGAAGAAATTCTTAGATTCGTGCGAGTTAAAAGATTTACCAATAATTTTGCAACCGTTTCCCCGTGTGTAATTAGATTGGTCGATAGTGAAGTACTTACTACAGTTCATATTGTCGATGCCTTTGATGATTTTGAACACTTGAATTAAGTCACCTCTTAATCTGCGCTGGGTTAAAGGAAATATATTTAATTCTCTAAGACGCTCTTCGTATGGTTTGTTCTTTAGGCTAGGTATCATTTTGGTAACTACGTTGAACTCGTTCTAGCCTGTTTATATATTTTTGGTAATAAGGGCACCAGGATTGAATGCAGTATTCCAGAAGAGGGCGGACTAAGGAATTGTAAAAGGTTAGGATAACTTCTTTGGATTTATGCTCAAATGACCTGCCTATAAAGCCAATTATTTTGTTTGCCTTTTTAACAACTTCTGAACATTGTGGACTCGGTTTTAGGTTACTCGATATTGTTACTCCCAGATCAGTTTCTCTGTTTACATTCTTAAGCTGAGTGCCATTCATCGAATAGTTTGCTTTTTCATTTAGGTATCCGATATGTAGTACTTTACATTTATCCGCATTGAAACTCATTTGCTAAATTTGGGCCAAACATGACAATTTATCTAGATTGTGTTGCATATCGTCAACTTGTTCTTTTGAGAGTACGCTATTTGCAATTTTTGTATCGTCAGCAAATTTTGAGATTGTACAGGTGAGACCCTCATCTATGTCGTTGATGTAAATTAGAAAGATAATTGGTCCTAGTACCGATCCCTGGGGTACCCCGCTACTTACATTGGTCCATTTAGATGCCTTACCGTTTATGACTACCCTTTGCTTTCTGTTGCTGAGCCAATTTTCTATCCATTTCAACACACCGTCTTGTATTCCATGCGCTTTTAGTTTTAGCAGTATACGTTTGTGGGGAACTTTGTCAAAGGCCTTTTGAAAATCAAGGTATATAATATCTACAGCTTTACTCTCATCGTAGAGGTTGAGGATATCGTGGAAGAAGTCTAAGAGGTTTGTTAAACAGGAACGTTTTTTACGAAAGCCGTGTTGAGTATCTTTAAGTATGTTATTTTCCTCTAAGTGATTTACGAGTCTGTCTCATATGACCGTTTCTAGCATTTTACATACAACTGAGGTTAAGCTAATTGGACGATAGTTACTGGGTAGGGATTTGCTGCCTTTTTTTAATATCGGTGTTACGTTGGCTAGCTTCCACTGATCAGGCATAGTTCCGGACTGCAAGGATTTATTGAATAGTAATGTCAGTGGTTTGGAGAGCTCATCCTTAGCTTACTTTAGAACTCTAGGCGAGATTGTATCAGGTCCTGGCGTTTTATATACCTTGAGTTTATCTAAACAATTCAACACTTCTCTCTCTGTAACGGTGATATTGCTTAGAACATCTGAATTATCAATCTGATTCGGCGATGGTGTAGGGATATCACTGAGGTCTTCTGTTGTAAAGACTGATGCAAAGAAGGTATTGAGGGCATTACTCATTTGTACTTCGTCTTTGGTGTATTCTCCATTTTCATCGACTAACGGTCCAACAGTTGAAGTAACTACTTTTTTCTTTCTGATATAACTATAGAATTCTTTCGGGCTTGTTTTACTGTGATTCGCAATATGTAACTCTAAGGTCTTTTTACTTTGTTTAATTAACTTTTTGGCTTTGCGTCGTAGCTCTACAAATTTCACCCGTTCTTCGTCATTTTGTGAGGATTTTAATCTATCATTAGCAAATTTTTTAGCAAGCAGGCAGTTTGAAATATCTTTATTCCACCATTTGGGCTTATTATTATGGCCTGGACGCCGTATTTTCGATGGTATGCAGTCTTGCACTGCTTTTAGGTAAGTCTATCTATCTATCTATCTATATGCTCAGGTAGATAGATAGATAGACTTACCTAAAAGCAGTGCAAGACTGCATACCATCGAAAATACGGCGTCCAGGCCATAATAATAAGCCCAAATGGTGGAATAAAGATATTTCAAACTTACCTGCTTTTAGGTAAGTGGTTTCGAATAACTTCCAAGATGTATTTATGTCGTTATTGTTAATTAAAAAGCTCCAGTCAGTTTCTTTAAACATAGCTCTAAGTTTATGGAAGTTTGCTTTCTTGAAATTAGGGACCTTTTCGATGCTACTATTTGGTTCGTTACTAGTAAACTTTAAAGTGAAAATTATCGTACGATGGTCGCTGTTACTGAATTCATCACCAACATTCAAATTCTCTATCAATTCTTCTTTTGTTGCAAGTACAATGTCAAGAACGTTATTACCACGGGTCGGCGTTCGAACAAATTGATAAAGCGAACTCTCTTGCAAGTTCGTATACAAGTCATGTCCGGAGTGTGAAGTAAGAGTATCGCCCCACTTGGTCACAGGTAAATTAAAGTCGCCAAAAAATACGGTATCTTGTGAGTTACTTACGTCTGCAATTTGTTCGTAAATTTCTCGGTCAGTTTGCACTGATTGAGCTGGAGGTCTGTATATTAACCCGTACAGCCCCAGCGATGGGTCTGACGCGTCGGCGATGTATGTAACGCACAGCCCCAGAGACGCGCCTGGCGCGTCACCCTAATTGCGCCGACCGTAACCTCAGGTGTAGCCACTCAAGAGGGCTCAGATTTGTATGGGAACTGTGTACGTATCCCACGCAACCGTGCCGATGGTTGAAAACTCTCAAAGTCCATGTGCGTGCGTGTGAGTGCGCAATAACCTGTTTTTTTGGGGTAATTGCCTTCAATTTTTTACTCTAGTAAAATACGTTTTCGGGGGCTCTGTAGGACCATTCTTTAAGCTTTTTGAACGGTTTTTCGTGGTTTTTCCTTCATTCCTATCCCATTCGCTATTGTTTCTGGAATAAAACCATTTTTTGAAAACCGGCCGGGTTCTGGTGAACAAACATTACAAAACTAGCCGGGGCTCCACGGGTTAACGCAAGTATTATTTTTGTACCTTTATTATTCTTTATTAGCACAAAAGATGTGTCGACATTCACAATTTGAGGTTTTGAAACTAGGGTCGGGTTAAGACTTTCTTTGATATAAACTAAAACGCCACCTCCATTTTTATTTATTCGGCTGTTCTCAAACATTACATAACCGGGAAGTGAATACTCTGCTAAAAAGTCTCTATCTTCTGTATTGAGCCAAGATTCTGTTTCCACATAGCGATTTTGATAATTTAATTTGACTTTATATTGTCCTTGTCCCAATTTTGGTTTGTTTAGTTTGCAAGTTTTACATTTTAATGCCAATCACATCATAATTTTCTGTAAACACTAGTTCCTCTAAATCTGAAAATTTATTGTGTATGCTACGAGTGTTTGCATAGAAAACCTTTAAAGTTGCGGTTTTAGAACTCACAGAACGTTCTTTCATCAAATTTTTGGTTCTGGTCGGATCTACATTTACATTCATGGCTGTCCTCGGTCCTCGGTCGTTATCCCTGGCGGTTTTGAATTTGGGTCGTGTTGGTGGAGCTTTATCCAAATTCGCGGTTCTTGACGGATTAGTATTTAATTCCTTTGTAGGTTGCCATCCTTGCTGTCTTCGGTCCTCCTTCCTGGTTGTCCTGTGCTGAGTCGATTTCTTCTCTGAAAATCCTTCACCGCATCGTTGAGAAGACGCCCAAAACGTGCTGCTCCCACCTGGTTCACCTGGTTCAGGGCTGGGCTGTTACGGACGGCTGAGACACATGCTAGCTATACGGGTGGGCGGTTATCAAGGGCTGGGCTGTTACAGACGGCTGAGACGCATGCTAGCTATACGGGTGGGCGGTTATCAAGGGCTGGGCTGTTACGGACGGCTGAGACGCAAGCTAGCTATACGGGTGGGCGGTTATCAAGGGCTGGGCTGTTACGGACGGCTGAGACACATGCTAGCTATACGGGTGGGTGGTTATCAAGGGCTGGGCTGTTACGGACGGCTGAGACTCATGCTAGCTATACGGGTGGATGGTTATCAAGGGCTGGGTTCGTGATTGTGGCCGGGGGGGGGGGGGGGGGAACTATCACCATTATCGATATCTATTCTTTACGTGATTCCCTATTATCACGTTCAGTACCCGTGACGCTATTTCTGTTTCACGGTATTTTATCAAGCTTTCCTATTTAGCAACACCCTATTACACGTCCGGGTATCGTTTTACTTATTTCCTTATCACAGGTAGGACTATTATGTTATGCCATTCCGCATTACAGACAACTATTAACTATTTGCAAGATTTCCTATTAACCCCTTCCGTAACGGTGACGTCCTTTTCATCATATTCTGGCAACTATTAGACGATTTTGTTCAGCTTAGGAACATTTTCTGGTACCGTAGCTAAAAGGATTAAATGAGATAGTCTGTAGCCTAATTTAGCCAACATTTAACGAAAAAGGACGTCACCGGTACAGGACGTTCTTTTTCTGGCCTACACTAATCCGCCATTATTATGCTTTGTCTTTTAAGCGATTAACCCAAAGAAGATCCTATACGCATTTATTTTCTGTTTTCTGGCTATCATTACACGATGTTATGAAGCGTAAGTAGGATATGTGGCAATTATAAGGGTAAAAGACTATCTCAATTACCCCTCTGACTTCCATATACCCTTCCTAATCTGAATATAATCGTTTGATAATAGCTGGAAAACAGGAAAGAAATTGCGTATTGGATCTTGAAAGAAGTAACCATTATACTCTAAGTAACACCCCGTTCTTAACATTAATCCTCAATTACAAACCCCAATGTACTTGAATAAACTAATGGAAGCATATGGTCCTCCCGGGATTCAAACTCGGGACACCACACCCAGAACTTAAGCATTAAAATTCTAAATCATTACACCACCAAAATTTCAGACTAACAGGATTCCGTTATGCAAATTGTACGTTATCGGGTTCCACTCCGGTGCGTTGTTTCGAACGGGCCGAGATACACGCTATACGGGAGAAAAGGGGGTTGGGCTGGGTTTTCTGGCCCCCCTTCTCCCTCGTATTTAGCCCAATTGTTATTTTTTTGGCGATTATGGTCCGGGAACTGTATCCTATTCCAAATAAGTAGGCCAAAACTCTTAAACATTAAACTCAATACTGTACCGGTACCTTATAAACGACTAGAGTAATCGAGCTAATACTTCTACCATTTGGGAAGGGTTAGCCAGGGAAAAAGTGTGGAAATTTGCAGCCTATTTGCTCTAGCCCTTTTTTGAGTTATAGAGGTTAGGGTTCACTATTTCTGGACTACTAATTTGGAACAAGGTATACCACCATTAATATTTTGTTTACGCGATTCTCTATAATACGGTTTTATCTTTATGCGATTCACTATCACACTTGTTTTACGCGATTTCCTATTACAGTACACTATATTTTACACACTTCCCTATTAAATACCTTCCTTTTCTATGATTCCCTATTATACAGGTGGGAGTGCTATCAAGACTGGGAGGACGATTATGGTCACAGTATTATCGCTAACATTAAAATTGTGTTTTAATCTTCTATACTGTATATATATATTTTGTTCTTCCCTGCCAACCCTACCTTGTTCCTCTCACGCGGTAATGGCTCACAGCAAAGTCCACCTGGGGAAGAGAAAATATCCATGACCTTTTAAACAATAGCAACCCCCCCCCCATCCCCCACCCCCCCCCCCCCCCCCCCCCCCCCCCCCCCCCCCCCCTTACCCACCCACCACCACACCCGACCCCGCCTCACACACAGTCATATATCAGGAGAATCAATCCGTTTGTTTTGTCGCTTAGTTAACATATTTATATAGGACTTCAATCCGGGTATTTGTCTCTTAGCTAAAATATTAAATAGGACTTCAGAGGCTATCAGACCTTCTGGATTATTAAGCCAGCCACACTGTAAGTCAAGAATAGCGTCGGGACTGGAGCCCCTTTGCGACAACTCCATTCCCCTTGTATTTGTCACGTTATATACCTTGAGTAGTGCATTGCCCATCACCCAAGGGATCAATTCTAAGCTTCTAATAGGATTACTTCGTGGATTACTTTAATGGATATGGAAGTAATGCTGCTATAATACTATCACCGTTAACAAGTACAGTCAAGAGTATATAAAGATGTCTACGCACCCATGTGAATCAGTATCGAACACAAACGAGACAATACAATGCTTTAAATGTTGTGTTAAATAATTGCCATATTTTTCTAACACTAAACAGAATGTTAGATTATGTTATATGTAAGCCTTTTTCCGTAAACATACATCATTTTACCTTATAAAAGAAGGCAAAACTAACACACACACTCTCTGCTGCCCCCCACATAATTTCCTCTGTCTTCTCTCCATCCCCCCCCCCCTCCCTCCCCTCCATCCATCCATTCATCCATCCATCCCCCCCTCACCCCCGTCTTTCATCCATCCATCCCCCCCCCACCCCCGTCTTTCATCCATCCATCCCCCCCCCACCCCCGTCTTTCATCCATCCATCCCCCCCCCCCACCCCCGTCTTTCATCCATCCATCCCCCCCCCCACCCCCGTCTTTCATCCATCCATCCCCCCCCACCCCCGTCTTTCATCCATCCATCCCCCCCCCACCCCCGTCTTTCATCCATCCATCCCCCCCCCCCCCCACCCCCCCGTCTTTCATCCACTTCCAATATCCCCCTTTGTGTTACACAGATGAAGCGGCTGGTTTTACTCATTGGCTTAAGAAAGCGGTAGGCTAGTGATTGTTTTTATTTTATTTTTATCAGACGGGTAAGAGATTAGTTTATTTGTTAGTTGAAAAATTAAGTTCAGATTTGAAAAGGTGAGTTTAGTTTTCCAATCATGTAATATGAAAAGGTTAATTAAAGATATTCCTGTTGAATATACAAGCTAAAGATCACAGTGCAGGGATAACAGAGATAATTATGCCCATACTAAACCAAAAACATAATTACATACAAATGAATCCATAACATATCAAGGCACTATGATCTTATCCATGTCTTAGATTCGGCTAATTTGTATAAGATCGTGCGATTACCTGTAATTAACCCCTTCTGTACCTATGATGTACTATTCAATGTATTCTGGCAACTTGTAGACGATTTTGTTCAGCTTAGGAAGGACGTCTACCCATTAAAAGGCTACAGACTATCTCAATTTATCATTTTAGCTACCATAAATCCTTCCTAAGTTACATGAAAACGTCTAAATGCAGCTGAAATAAAATACAAAAGACGCCACCGGTACTATAATAGAAGGGTTAACTGTAAATACAAAAGACGCCACCGGTACTATAATAGAAGGGTTTAACTGTAAATACAAAAGACGCCACCGGTACTATAATAGAAGGGTTAACTGTAATACAAAGACGCACCGGTACTATAATAGAAGGGTTAACTGTAAATACAAAAGACGCCACCGGTACTATAATAGAAGGGTTAACTGTAAATACAAAAGACGCCACCGGTACTATAATAGAAGGGTTAACTGTAAATACAAAAGACGCCACCGGTACTATAATAGAAGGGTTAACTGTAAAAAACGGAAAAATTAATGTTTTGCGAGTTATAGAGTAGAGAGGTTATCTGGGTTCTAAATAATTACGGTTCTCTGGTCCGTGGCAAACAATAGGATGGGTCACCACTTTTTTCTTGATAAACTCCAATATTTGTAGTATCATATCTCCTACTGGTTTTGTGTCTAATCAGAATGTAATATTTATCTTTTATTCATATGTTTTTGTCATTCGCTTTATAGATATGACCTGGCGGTTTTCCTTGAAAAAAAGTACTAAAAATATAACTCTATATAAATTATCGATATTTGAGTGTATACTAGATAAACAAAAAATAAATTTAATACTACCGTAATTCATATATAACATATCAAGGTGGAATCATGATATCTATGTCTTAGATTCAGCTAATTTGTATACGAGTGTAAGGATACCTATTATTAAATATTAAAACATAAATAACACATTGTGAGATATACAAAAGAAAGGTTATCTAGGATCTAAATTACAGTGCTCTGCTCTGTGAAATACAAT
>JBAKBP010027839.1:0-29496 GCA_037953745.1 Lithodes maja | reverse complement strand
CTACCCTTTGAAGAAGTGCGGTATCGGGGGAACCTCCCCACACATGCGAACAACACTCTATCCTGACCAGGGCAAGAAGCTGTGCCTAGCATGAGTTGTTATTGTGCCTTTGTTAGTCACAATATAATGCTTGATCTTAGACTCCACCACAAGAATATGTATGAGAAGGATACACAAATACACATTTAGTCTAATGGTAGTAAAATATGATAATAGACGCTTTGAAAGCTACATGAAAGTCTGTCTTGCTTGGTTTTATGGGTATATTTTAAAATGGCGGGCAGTGAACATAAAATATGAAGCAGTATTTCCAGATGGTGTATCCATTGCTTAGCCAACTTCATTAAATATATCATTCTCAGCCAGAGTAAAATGAACACAAGCTAATCAGTAAATGGATTCCTAGCGTTACTGGAACAATCAGTATTTATACATAATCGCTTAAGAAAGCTTACTTTTATCAGATAAATTGTATGTATCACTAATTCAAAAGGGTATAGCTATATAAATTTAAAAATTGGAGTATATAGTTTAAACTTATACTGACTTATTGTACATTTATGGCATAGTGTGTTAGATAAGTCAATGTTACAATGGAACAGTATTGTCAACGAAGAATTAATCAAGTTAGAAATTGATCTAGGCTAATAATCTTTGAAGTTCAGAGAGAGAGAGAGAGAGAGAGAGAGAGTGTGTGAGTGTGAGTGAGTGAGTGAGTGAGTGAGTGAGTGAGTGAGTATATACAGACGCCTCTGATATACCTACCCAGGCCCCGTTATCATAGCAGGTAAATAGTGCTAATAACGCTAATAATGTACGAAAGGTCACATACAAGCATAGAAACATTAGCTGTAAGATATTCAGTGACGATATACTTGTCTTCATATATATATCTTAAAATGCTAATCATCTGATATTTAAGGCATGGGTGAGGCTGACTTAACGCTCTGAATATGTCTAGTAAATTAACATATATTACATTAAAGCCAGTTTATATCATCGTAAAGTTTGCTGTTTTAATCAGACTAGACTTTGTATGCGTAAGTCGTCCCTGAAATATTGTCGCCAGCTGTTAAATTAGTTGTTAATATGCCTTCCTATATAACACAGTTAGGCATCTTAAAGCGGGTTTAATTGTCAAATATTAACCATGATATATTAGTTCATTTTATTGCTTTGTGTTTGTTAGTATACGTGGTGACATTATTGCAATGGCACTTCGAGTGTTGTAGATGTTAGTTACCTATTGACGATTATCATCCACTTTAGGAGGGTAGTAACCAAATATTTACAGAAATCGTCACTTTAAATTAACATATTCATGTTATGGTACCGGTATATGCTGGCAAAGGAAATAATTGATTATTTGTTCTGAAATATTAAATTTGACTTGTAATTAGTTTGGAAGTAATGCTGGAGTATCTTCTAATACAGTAGACTACAGGAAACCTATTAGAGCCTCATAGCTTTGTTTTCATAATTTGTCGTTGGTTTACGAGTCTTCCAAATCTCTGGATTAACTTGAAGCATATCTGATGAATATATTTACTTTAAACATGGCTCTTAAGTTATGCAATGAAAACACAATTTGACTAAACACTACTGTCAATAATGCTAGTTAATGATCGACACTATATTTTGCAAACGTTAATAACAAAAAAATAAAATATATCTTTCACGTAGCTCCAAAATAAGCAAGCCTTCTTAAAAACCAAGAGAATAATCACCTTCATTAACCCGAATTACCTTATCTCTCGAACAATATATGAACAGCCGAGCCCCCCTGCCTCCCTCATTAGTTCTCCCTCGTTACTGTGAAGGAGGGAGTGATTCATGGGGGGCTCACACTCCCTCTCTCACCTCCCTTTCTCCCTCCATTCCTCCTATCGTTTCTACTATCTTTTTAAAATCGACCACCCTTTCCTTCCTTCCTTCCTTCTTTACGTGCTTCATTCCTTCCTTTCCTCTTTCTCCCTTCCCTTTTCCGTCTCCCCTTTCTCCCTTCCATCCTTCCTTCATTCTTTACGTGCTTCATTCCTTCCTTTTCCTCTTTCTCCCTTCCATTTTCCGTCTCCCCTTTCTCCCTTCCATCCTTCCTTCTCCCCTATTACAATCGACCCTACTTTCTTTTCCTTCTCATCCTTCATATGTTTTGTGATCTTTTCCCCTTTCGATCCTTCTCCCAAACCCTTCGACTCCTCGGCTTTCTGTTCCCTTTCAAATCCCATGCCCTCCGTCCCTCTTCATGTCCTAGCCTTTCAACCACGTATCTCTCTTCCTCTGGCAGCCCCCTACCTCCACCCCTTTCCGTGGACTCTTCTCCCTTCGCCCTATTGTCCATCATCACCACTTCCATCTCTCTCTCTCTCTCTCTCTCTCTCTCTACCAGGAGACCATGTCCTGCCACGGACATTAGTTCTAGGGCAGTAGTTCCCTTTCCAATGTTCCCTTACCCACTCTAAACCACTGTTTGGACACTTGATCCTCAGTGTTTTGGAGGACAAGCAGCCTAGAAGGGTCACTAGACCTGTTGTTGCTTGATTTCCTTTGTACTCCTTTGTACTCTCTCTCTCTCTCTCTCTCTCTCTCAAAAGTTAATTAAGCAAAGTAAAAAGACCCTGGAGTTACATGTTGCGAATCAAAGTAAAACAAACCCGAAAGAATTCTATAGTTATATCAGAAAGAAAAAAGTAGTTACTTCAACTGTTGGACCGTTAGTCGATGAAAATGGAGAATACACCAAAGACGAAGTACAAATGAGTAATGCCCTCAATACCTTCTTTGCATCAGTTTTTACAACCGAAGACCTCAGTGATATCCCTACACCATCGCCGATTCAGATTGATAATTCAGATGTTCTAAGCAATATCACCGTTACAGAGAGAGAAGTATTGAATTGTTTAGATAAACTCAAGGTAAATAAAACGCCTGGACCTGATACAATCTCGCCTAGAGTTCTAAAGGAAGCTAAGGATGAGCTCTCCAAACCACTGACATTGCTATTCAATGAATCCTTGCAGTCTGGGACTATGCCTGATCAGTGGAAGCTAGCCAACATAACACCGATATTAAAAAAAGGCAGCAAATCCCTACCCAGTAACTATCGTCCAATTAGCTTAACCTCAATTGTATGTAAAATGTTAGAAATGGTCATAAGAGACAGACTCTTAAATCACTTAGAGGCAAATAACTTACTTAAAGATACTCAACACGGCTTTCGTAAAAAACGTTCCTGTTTAACAAACCTCTTAGACTTCTTCCACGATATCCTTAACCTCTACGATGAGAGTAAAGCTGTAGATATTATATACCGTGCTTTATTCCAAAGGCCTTTTGACAAAGTTCCCCACAAAAACTAAAAGCGCATGGAATACAAGACGGTGTGTTGAAATGGATAGAAAATTGGCTCAGCGACAGAAAGCAAAGAGTAGTCATAAACGGTAAGGCATCTAAATGGACCAATGTAAGTAGCGGGGTACCCCAGGGATCGGTACTAGGACCAATTCTCTTTCTAATTTACATCAACGACATAGATGAGGGTCTCCCCTGTACAATCTCAAAATTTGCTGACGATACAAAAATTGCAAATAGCTACTCTCAAAAGAAGAAGTTGACGATATGCAACACAATATAGATAAATTGTCATGTTGGGCCCAAATTTGGCAAATGAGTTTCAATGCGGATAAATGTAAAGTACTACATATCGGATACCTAAATGAGAAAGCAAACTATTCGATAAATGGCACTCAGCTTAAGAATGTAAACAGAGAAACCGATCTGGGAGTAACAATATCGAGTAACCTAAAACCGAGTCAACAATGTTCAGAAGTTGTTAAGAAGGCAAACAAAAATAATTGGCTTTATAGGCAGGTCATTTGAGCATAAATCCAAAGAAGTTATCCTAACCCTTTACAATTCCTTAGTCCGCCCTCTTCTGGAATACTGCGTTCAATCCTGGTGCCCTTATTACCAAAAAGATATAAACAAGCTAGAACGAGTTCAACGTAGTTACCAAAATGATACCTAGCCTAAAGAACAAACCATACGAAGAGCGTCTTAGAGAATTAAATCTATTTCCTTAACCCAGCGCAGATTAAGAGGTGACTTAATTCAAGTGTTCAAAATCATCAAAGGCATCGACAATATGAACTGTAGTAAGTACTTCACTATCGACCAATCTAATTACACGCGGGGAAACGGTTGCAAAATTATTGGTTAAATCTTTTAACTCACACGAATCTAAGAATTTTTTCTTCAATCGAGTTGTCAACTTGTGGAATGGGCTTCCCCGAGACGTTATAGACTGCAGCACCGTTGATTCATTTAAACTCCGCTTAGACAAATATCTCGCATCAAACCCGCGACTGACTGCGTTTGTAAATGAATAACTTTATTTTATCCCCCCCTCAGTTACTAACCCATCTGTCCCCTACTAACTTCCTAATCCTGCCACGGACATTAGTTCTAGGGCAGTAGTTCCCTTTCCAATGTTCCCTTACCCACTCTAAGCCACTGTTTGGACACTTGATCCTCAGTGTTTTGGAGGACAAGCAGCCTAGAAGGGTCACTAGAACTGTTGTTGCTTGATTTCCTTTGTACTCTCTCTCTCTCTCTCTCTCTCTCTCTCTCTCTCTCTCTCTCTCTCTCTCTCTCTCTCTCTCTCTCTCTCTCTCTCTCTCTCTCTCTCTCTCTCTCTCTCTCAACCCCTTTTGCCTTTCCTCTTTCGTTACACCTCCCCTCCACCTGTCACTCACTTCTCCCACTCACCTTGCCCTTCCCTCCCCTTTATGATATTTAGCTGAACCAAATTGTTCTTTATTGTCACATTACGTTATCCAGTAAATGTGAAGGTTAACCGTATATTGTTACATCAAGGCGGCCCCTCGTGGGCCTCTTATTTTGTTTTCTCCAACATCGGATAAGTTAGTGAATCTTAGAATATAAACTAGTTTGATACACACTAGTACCTGGAATTGATGACGGTCGTATTTAAAAAAAAAAAAAAAAAAAAAACATATTCCGGTGTATATATATATATAACTCCGTAATTATGTCCGTCTAACGCCATTCTTTACAACCCTTAACTACAGTATTGTACTCTTCTATATTCTGTTATGCTTCCACCATCCAATCCAAACATCCTTCATTTAACTATTCATTTATATATTTATTTTAGCGGCCCTCCACCACCTTTCCCACCAATCCCCTTTTTTCTCCACCAGCCACTCCACACCACTTTCATCGATCGCCTAAGGGGGACCACCTTGCTTTTTTTCTCTTTCTCTCCATCTCTCTTTGGCTTGTATCCATTCGGCCCCATTCAGCCTACTGTTTTAAGACGTTTGCCCCCATCCTGGTGTCAATATTTTCCGCGAGCCAGCATATATATTTTTTGTTTTTCAGCAAGCTAAATTTGTACATTTTTCGATAGACAAATGTCTCCGGCGAAGCCGGATTTCTCCTTTCAATGCTGGCCTGCTATCACTCGCCAGGAAGAAATCGACACCTGGATGGGGATAAGCGTCTTAAAACAGTTGGCTGCATGGGGCCAAATGGATACAAGTCAGAGAACAGAGAAAAGGAGAGAAAGATAAAACAAAAGCAGGTGACCCCCTTTAACTTTTATACCAAATTGCCACAGCCTTCCACCACTTGCTCTGCCAACTGTTAATTCCCATACTCTTGCTCCGTCAATGTACAGTCGTGCACAGGAATTCCTGGACAATAATAGAATGGGCAATATGAAACACTGGCAAATTATATTGAGATATTCATTAAGCCACGAAGATCGAAATACAGTACTAGGAAAAATACTTTATACCACTTTGTTTTATCTATCGAAGTTGTTCAAGTATTCATGTCCGCGATTGGGCGACCTGAAAGGATTTTTACTTCGAAAAAAAAGGTCTACTGACGAAACCCTGAGCGAAAGGCCTTTAACACCATGTGAGAGCCAGCCTGGCCAGAGTCTTCCCCTCCATCACCAAAGACATACATTTAACGAATGGGATATGTCAGGCTTATACAGAGAATATATGAGTCAGAAACAAGGGAAAATAGATTGAGAGAAGACCTCGGAGGAGATGGAGAGATGGTATGAAACAAGCATTTGAATATAGAGAGATGACTGAAAAGAACAGGCAAGCGAAGTGGTGATGAATAGAAATGAATGGAGAATGCTTGTGAATAGATGAATGATAACGCGGTCGTAGGGAAAGGGGGTCGGCGACCAGTTGAACTAGATAATAGTCCGTCAGGCACCTGGCCCAAGGAGCCAGGGTATATATATGAAGGACCATGCCATGCCTAGAAGTAATGTGGGTGGGCATTATGGTGTGTTCTGCTGCGTGTCTGCCTGCTGAGACCGGAACCTTTCCTGGTGGCCTGGGACCTGGAGGTTTGTTGGAGGCCCCTAATGATCCTTGGTCTCTTGCTCTTCTCCTGGGTGACCTAGATGTGTGTGAGTTATACATTTATTTATTTATTTATTATTTATTTATTTATTTTTTATTTTATTTTTGCTTTGTTGTTTATGTTGGGGCATTGTCTCGAGTCGGCCACCCCCCAGTAAGGGGTATGTGCCTGAGTATATACATACATTATTATTATAATTATTTTTACTCCCGCTGGACTTGCTATCCCTTTCTCCCGACCCCCTAGCCGCCGCCCCCCTCCCAGTCTCTCCGCTAATAATAGGGGTGAGTTATTGCCCCCGCTAACGAGGCGTGATGGGGCTAAGTGGGGTGTGGAGTCGGGGAAGGGGGCTCGCTTGAGAGGGGGGAGGGGGAGGGGGAGGGGCCTGTCGATAGGAAGAAAGAGGGGTGACGATGGGGTGGAGTGGGACAAGAGAGCGGGTTTGTGTGGGGGAGGAAGGGGATTGGAGTGGGGAAGGGGAGGGAGATGGAGGAGAGGACACTGAGGAGGGTGGATTAAAGTAGGGAAGGAAAGGATTTGGCTGGGGAACGAAGGGGATTTGAGTGGGGAAGGAAGGCATTTTGCTGTGGAACGAAGGGGATTTGAGGGGGATTGAAGTGGGGAAGGAGGGGATTGGGATGGGGGAAAGAAGGGGATTCGAGGGGAAAGGAGGGGTAGCTTGCGAAGGAGGAAGGGAATGGCGTGTTAAAGGAGGGGAGGGTTCGGTGTGGGGAAGGGGGGGGGATTGAAGTGGAAGGACAGATGGGGGACAGGAGTGTGGATGGAGAGAGGATTGTAGTGGGGTAGGAGGGGAGAGATTGGTTTGGAGAAGGAGAGAGGATTAGAACGAGGAACGATGTGGAGTAAACCCGTTACTCCAATAGCGACATATTAATTTGATTTTGCCTATTAGTACAAACATTTTCACTTTAAAAGGATCAGAACAATTGAAAAGGATATATTATTAAGAGTGTGTGTAACCCTTTATATTAGTAGATGTACTTCCTAAGCTGACTATAATCATCTAGTGTCAGCCACACTATATTAAAATGGCGCTAATGTAGTAAAAGGGTTATAGAAGATTGGTGGCTAAGGTTCGTGAGGGTTACAATCGTGGCCAGGGGAAGAAAAAACAAAAAAACAATATATATATATATAATATATATATATATATATATACAGGTATATATATATATATATATATATATATATATATATAGTATATATATTATAATGTACGTATGTATGCATATGGTTAATGAGAGAGAGAGAGTGAGAGTTACGTTCTCGCCGCACATACATGGGCTCAGGTTATAGAAGGTAAATAATGTTTCCAATAGTTTTATGTATCGGTAATTTAGATTTCGTTTGCTGGTGCTATTATCCAGTATTAAAGTATGCATTTCTTTGTGTGTTCTTTATACTGGTGTGTGTGTGTGTGTGTGTGTGTGTGTGTGTGTGTGTGTTTTTTTTTTTTTTTTTTTTTTTTTTTTTTTTACGTTTCTTATACTGTATAATCGTGAATAAAATATCTGAATATAATATATATTTCGGCATTAAGCAACACAGTTGTATACGTAATTGCTGTGCCACAAATATACTATACTACCATTATTCTATGTGTCTTATCTGTGACTAATGGTATTCTAGACTGACAGTAAGAGATATCTAGTCAGCGTGTACAGTCGCCTTAAAAAAATCGTGGTCCGCTTTCACAACTCCAACTGTACTATTCTCTCCTGATATAATTATGTAAGAAGATACCCCTCAGCAGCAGTGAAGATAACCTGAATATACTGTATTAACTTTATTGTGCGTGTGTGTTTATTTTTATTTTTTTTTATTTATTTTTTTAGATTGTTTTTTTTGTGGACCCACTTCTCCTTCATGTTTAGCCTTATTAATGTTGACACTGTGAGACGTTCGTTCCATTATTTTGGCTATTTTAAAACCTTTCGCCTCATTTCTATGTAAATATATTTTAGCTTTCGTGCCATTTAGGTGTCGATTTTTTCTTGGCGAGTAATAGTGAGCTTGTAATTGAGCACTGAGTGGCCTTCAGCGGGGACATTTATTAACCAAAAAATTTACAAATTTATCTCTAAATGGGATCTTGTGGATGTCTTTTAAGCTTGATGAAGGTCTAGGAACCAACTAAAATCCTCCCCTTCAGCTAACTCTTTCAGCAATACTATGTCTCACACTAACGGGTTACTATATCAAATTTCGGAAGAATCTGTAGCGCTGAAAGGGTTAATTGAGATCAAGCTCACCCCTCTTCCTAAGCTGCGTGAAATAGTCTAGTGTTAAAAAGAAATAAAATAGAAATAAAAAAATAGGAAAAGTGGGGATTGGGCCTGAGCATATACTGTAGATAGATAGATAGATAGATAGTTAAAAAAAAATCAAAGGGAAAAGACTTCATTTTACGAAAAGGGTTAACTAAATTGGAAGATATGATGTATAGCACAATTTATGAACGTGATGGTACAAATGTACACTGGTGGTCATGAGTACCTGAACACTTCTGATAATTTAACGAAACCTGAAAATATTAACCCTTCTGTACCGGCGACGTCTCTTTTATTTGATTTCAGCTACATTTAGGCGATTTTATGAAACTTAGGAAGAATATATGGTAGCTAAAAGGATTAACTGAGATTGTCTGTAGCCTTTTAATGGGTAAACATCCTTCCTAACCTGAACAAAATCGTCTATTGGTTGCCAGAATATAATGGAAATACATCATCGGTACAGAAGGGGTTTACTACTGAATTCGGGTAATTTTATATTTGTGGTCAACCAGATTATTAAAACGGCTTGCTCGTGTATAATCATTTCGCTTCCCAAAAATGCCCAGAACTTACTGTTCACGACTGTACAATTGAGGTAATGTTCAGTCACTGTCAATAATTCTAATTCAATTATCTCTCTTATATTTATTTGTTTATCTCATCTGCATTTATTTCTACTGCCAGTTTAATTTTAATCTGTTTGAGAAAGACATTTTTGAAAGAAATGGGTAGGCTAACCCGTTTTGTATACGAAGACACTATATCACTTTATTCTGGTAAATATTATACGATTTTACTTTAGAAGGCCTTTTAAGAGCCAAAGGAGCACAGCGTTTCTCAATTAACTTTCTGACTTCCAAAATTCCTTCTTTAATGTATATACTCGGCACATGCCCCAAACCTGGGGTGGTCGACTCGAGACAGAGCTCGAACTAAAGCAACAAAATAATATATAAAGACAAATTCACACACATCTAGGTCGAGACCCGGAGACCAAGGCCCATTGTGGGTCCCGTCCCCAGTAAAAGACTTCCAGGTCACAGACCTCCTGGAAGGGTTCTGGTCTCAGCAGGCACACGCAGCAGAGCGCACCGCAATATCCGCCCACATCACTTCTTCCTTTCTAATCTTGATAACAATCGTTCACTAATAGCGGCATGAAATTAAATAATGTGTCATGACATACTGTACTTAAGGGTTAACAAATGTCTTGATTAGCCTCTTTAACCCGGTGATTGTTTGTTATCGTTCCAGCTACACCTAGACAATTATATTTAGTTTAGACTTGATCTGTTATCATGAGAAGTTGAACAAGGATCTGAAGAATTTTTATCAAATTAAAATTGTGCATTGTATGTTATTGCAGTTAACCTAGAGGGATTTCATTAAACTTAGGAAAGGCCTCTCGTAAATAAAGTGAACATTATTATAAGCTGTGGATTGTTTTTCATAATCCGAATACAGCTTCTGGAGGCAGGTAGAATAAAAAAAGTTATACATCACCATATTGGAAACATTGATTAATTATGTATAATCTATATTTTATTAATTTCACCACAACACCAAACACTCCCAATGAAATTAATTAAAGTATATATGATCCGCCAGGATTCGAACCCGGGTTATCACACACAGATTTTTGCCACCTTATCCATTACACCACCAGGACGGTTAAAGGTTTATGCACACGCCTACGACTTATTGTCCATTCTCGAATACTGGATACTAATCTATCATGTTCATACTCCCAACCGCGCTATGGTAGCCTAATGTTTAATTGAGAGGAAAGAATATAAAACAGTATTACATTCTATATCCCTGGTGATGGGCTGGTCTATCAGAGTGAGACCTGAGCAATCTCTGCCATACCCATAGCTTACTCTGACTGTTCCTTTTACTTATATATTTTCTAGATCTCAAGTGACGGCGTCTCTTCCGTGGATTGACCTCCCAATCTACCAAGATTGGAAGCTAAAGCGTCACATTATTCCTTTGCCCCTCAACTTTCTCTTCATAATTGCTGAGGGGCACAGGGCCCTGGGTGGGGCTTTGGTTTCCCGGGCGTTTACGCACCCTCTCAGCTCCCCGCCATGGAGTGGCTTCGGTCACCCAGGCTTTATTGTGGTCGGCAGGGAGGGTTCTGTGGGGGCGCTCGTTTATGGCCTTGGCCTTACTCGGGGCCTTGGGGCTGTTCGGCCAGGCAGCTTGGGGAACAACAACAACAACAACAACAACATTCTATATCCCCTTAAGGGGGGGTGACCTGTTTTGTTCTGTCCTGTTCTATCTTTCTCTGGCTTGTATCCATTTGGCCCCATTCAGCCTACTGTTTTAAGACGTTTATCCCCATCCAGGTGTCAATTTTTTACTGGTGAGCGGTAGCGAGCCAGCATATTTTTTATTTTTGTTTGACAGCAGGCTAAATTTGTAAATTTTTCGATAGAAAAATGTCTCCGGCGAAGCCAGATTTCTTCATATAATGCTGGCTCGCTATCGCTCGCCAGGAAGAAATCGACACCGAGATGGGGATAAACGTCTTAAAATAGTTGGCTGAATGGGGCCGAATGGATACAAGCCAGAGAAAGAGAGAAAAGGACAGAAATAACAAAAAGCAAGTCACCCCCCTTAAAGTGTTCCTCACCGTACGTAACGAGAGACAATTTTATTCAGCTTACGAATGGTCCCTCGTGTCAACACATTTATAGCTTCAGTCAATTTAATTGTATTTTTATTTATTATTAGACGTTTTATTTACAGAAAAGCATCACATAATTTACGTGATTAATTTCAGAATACGTACGCTAATTAAGCTTTCAAACTAATGGCGAATATAATTATATTTACTCTCGGACAAATCATTTTGTCAGCTTAGAACTAGTGTCTAGCAGTAAACGAGTTGATGAACGTAAAACAAGAAGAAAAATAACTTTCGATGGCCGCTGAACAAGTATAATAGTTCGAGCTAAATATAATAAAGTGGAAACTGGGGAGGAGACACGTTACTTTTGATAGCGACTGTACATATTAGCGTATGAGAAATCTCATTGCTCTGAGTTCCCGACCGGGCTTAGATTATGTCGTGTCTTGTGTTTTAATCCTTTTCAAGTTGTCACTCTGATTAAGTCCAGTTTCTGCTTTGGTGGGTTTCAAGGGGGTTTAGTAAGTGTGTGTGTGTGTGTGTGTGTGTGTGTGTGTGTGTGTGTGTGTGTGTGTGTGTGTGTGTGTGTGTTAATAAGATTGGGAGTACATGTGTGTATTTGGATATGTACTGTATATGAATGTGTCTATACTATTGTGTGCTTGATTGTGCATGCTTAAAATGTGACAGTGCGTCCGAATATTTAGATATATGTGTGTGTACTTACTCTAGTTGTATTGCGGGAGTGAGCATGCTCGTTATTTCCCGCCTCCTATATGTGTAGGTGTTATATGTATCGTTGGAATGGCTGTGGATGTGTGTGTAGTCTGTATTTTTAGCCAATTGGCGACATCGGAAACGAAGGCTTAGGGTGGATCTGTATGGTACCATTCTCACTATAGACGGTACCGTCTCGCCCGAAGGCTTAGGTAGCCATCAGCTTAGGTGAACCATATGATACCCATCTCGCCTTGTACCATTGTTGCCAACCCCCAGATGGGACGTCAGTTGACAACGTCGTCCACTTATTCCAGGTACCTATTTACAGCTAGGTGAACTGAGGCTAACACATGAAAGGAGACAAGCCCAATTTGTCTCCGCCCGGCCGGGGATTGAACCCCCGACCCCTCGTGTGTGAGACGAGAGCTCTACCTACTAGGCTACGGGCTGTGTGTGTGTGTGTGTGTGTGTGTGTGTGTGTGTGTGTGTGTGTGTGCTTACTTACTTAGACTGTTTTCCGATAAATTGTTTGTGTGTTTTCGGAGGTAAACATAAGAGTGAGTGTCTGTACATATTTGTATATATATTTCTGTATGTGTATATTTAAATGTGATTGTAAGTGCGTATGTGCGTATTTGAATGTGTGTAATTGTGTGTATGAATGCATGAGCGTGTGGGCTTGTAAATATGTGTTGGTACAGTGGTGCTAATAAGTCATGTCTCAGCTGTCATTACGTTTGGCTTGCTCTGTGCTGTATTAATGTCTATCAGATGTTGAATAGGGTGGGTAAGTGTAGGATGAAATGAAGCTTAGATATTGCTGATACCAATTATTGATCAAAACATACTTGGTGCCGAGACATGACTTATTAGCGCGACTGTACAATTGCCACTACTAGCGGCATATGATAAACTTAATTAAGGGGGGTCACTTGCTTTTTTTATCTTTCTCTCCTTTTCTCTCTTTCTCTGACTAGTATCCATTTGGCCCCATTCAGCCAATTGTCTTAAGACGTTTATCCCCATCCAGGTGTCGATTTTTTCCTGGCGAGTGATAGCGAGCCAGCATTGTATGGAGAACAAAAATGTACACATTTAGCTTGCTGTAAAACAAATATATATATATGCTGGCTCGCTACCGCTCGCCAGAAAAAAATATTGACACCTGGATGGGGGTAAGCGTCTTAGAACAGCAGGCTGAATAGGGCCGAATGGATACAAGCCAGAGAAAGAGAGAACAGGAGAGTAAAAAAGGCAGTAAGAGTAACGAGAGTAAAACGTGTATTGACGAGACGCTTGGCCTTGTGATGAAAGAGAAGGCTGTAACGCTTAAGGGGGGTAACCTGCTTTTTGTTATTTATGTCCTTTTCTCTCTTTCTCTGGCTTGTATCCATTCGGCCCCATTCAGCCAACTATTTTAAGACGTTTATCCCCATCTAGGTGTCGATTTCTTCCTGGCGAGCGATAGCGAGCCAGCATTATATGAAGAAATCCGGCTTCGCCGGAGACATTATTCTATCGAAAAATGTACAAATTTAGCCTGCTGTCAAACAAAAATAAAAAGTATGCTGGCTCGCTAGCGCTCACCAGTACAAAATTTACACCTGGATGGGGATAAACGTCTTAAAACAGTAGGCTGAATGGGGCCAAATGGATACAAGCCAGAGAAAGATAGAAAAGGACAGAACAAAAACAGGTCACCTCCCCCCCCCCCCTTTAAATTGAGCAAATATGTCACGACTACTGAACGTGCCTGTACCGAGTTGTTCAAGACGTCCAGATTACGATCATGTTCCCTTTGTTGGCTGCCGTGTCCGGACTCCAACCCATAAAACATCTTATTGTAGCATTCGGAGCGAGCGGCTTTCTCAAGGGTTTTTATGGCAGCATGGGAGAGCAAAAAAGAAGTTGATAGAAGACTGGTTTCAATATCAGTTACGTTAATTGAAAGAGTATAATTATACAGAGCGATCCTTAACCCCTTCTGTACCGGTGATGTACTTTTCATTATATTCTGGCAACTATTTGACGATTTTGTTCAGCATAGGAAGGATGTCTCATCAATAAATGACTACAGACTGTCTCAATTTTTCTCTTGGCTACCATATATTCTTCATAAGCTCCATAAAATCGTCTAAATGTAGCTGAAATCAAGTAAGAAAAACGTCGTCAGTACAGAAGGGGTTAAATAATTGGGATTTCCCATGTATTTTATTATAAGAGATATTACCATAATCACTACTATTATCATCATCATCATCACTACTTCTATCACCATAATGAAATACATGGGAATCCCTATGGGCAATTATTTAAGGGGGGTGACCTGTTCTTGTTCTGTCCTTTTCTATTTTTCTCTGGCTTGTATCCATTTGGCCCCATTTAGCCTACTGTTTTAAGACGTTTATCCCCATCCAGGTGTCAATTTTTTACTGGTAAGCGGTAGCGAGCCAGCATAGTTTTTATTTTTGTTTGACAGCAGGCTAAATTTGTACATTTTTCGATAGACAAATTTCTCCGGCGAAGCCGGATTTCTTCATATTATATAACCTAGATGGGGATAAACGTCTTAAAATAGTTGGCTGAATGGGGCCGAATGGATACAAGCCAGAGAAAGAGAGAAAAGGACAGAAATAACAAAAAGCAGGTCACCCCCCTTAAGGATCGCTCTGTATATCAACAAGCAAACGGAATCAGGTCCTTGGTAATCTTGGCCCTATTCAATGTTCTTTCCTCTCACTAAAACATTACGCTTTCCATAATGCAGTTGGGTCTGAGTACATGATAAGATTGATATCCAAAATTCGAAAATGGATATTAATCGTGATCGTGTACTCAACCTTGAACTGTGTTGGTGGTGTAATGGTTTAGGTGCTTATGTTCTGGGTGTGGTGTCCCGAGTTCGAATCCCGGGAGGACCATATGCTTTCTTTAGTTTATTCAAGTGCATTAGGGTTTGTAATTGATGATTAATGTTAAGAACGGGGTGTTACTTTATTCATATACTCACTCATATACAGTCGTGATTATAAATACATAAACACCTTGCAATGGTGAAAACATGTGACGGTAAATTGCCATGTCTTCACCTTAGTTACTCAGCTGTTACGAAGGCTTTGTAGCGAGGTACGTTGTTAACCCTTTGAGTACCAGCGACGTGCGTTAAATGTTATTCTAGCTATATTTAGACGATATTATGCAGCTTGGGAAGGATCTGTGGTAGTTAAAAGGGTTGGTTGAGATAGTTTGAAGCCTTATTATTGCTAGAGGTCCTTGCTAAGCTGAATAAAATCGTCTAATACCGGTAGTTGCCAGAGTATGATGAAAAGGACGTCCCTGGTACTGAATGTGTTAATTATGACAGCATTGTTTATATGATGCAGATATAGCGTAGTTCTAAATGTTTCCCGTAAGTATCGACAAATCAGTTTCTAAGGGATTGATTTTACCGTCCGCTGGAAAGAAACCGACTATAGTGAATCCCATTAAGGGGGGATGGGCCGGTTTTCTGGACCACTTTCTCCCTCATGTTTAGCCCCATTAGTTTTCAGATGTTAAGATGTTTGGCCCATTAGTTAGTCGATTTTAAGACCTTTCGTCCCAATTTCTTCGTCAATATTTAGACCTTTCGTGCTATTTAGGTGTCGATTTTTTCCCTGGCGAACGATAGTGAGCCTTTAATGTTGGAAGAAGGCCGGAACATTTTTCTAACGACAAATTTACAAATTTATCTAGAAGGGGGATCATATGGATGTTTTTTTTTTTTTTTTTTTTTATGGAGGTCTATGGAGGAAACTAGAAAAATAATGAATACATGCAAAACTCGCCCAAAAAGTGAACAATTTGACCTTTGTGGCTCATACAGCAATCCGATATGTAATATTTGTATATCATAACAAAATATTTCATTGTTAAGGGAGCCCATCTCGCTACTAACAAATGGTGCGCTATACCCAACCCCTTGAACCTTTCACACAGTGAATTTCATCATTGCCTACAAAGTATGAGGTGGATGGTGAGTGAGTCATGAACGCTGAATGGGAGGTTTTGGGGGTTTCTCGTTCCCCTTCTCCCTAATGTTTGGCCCCATTAGTTTTGAGATTTTAAGGCGTTCACCCAATTAGGTTGACGATTTTAAGACCTTTCGCCCCATTTGTTTGTCAATATTAAGATCTTTCGTATTATTTAGTTGTCGATATCATCCTGGCGAGCAAAAGCGATCCTGTAATTTAAGATGAACTGGATGAAATTATCTCCCAAAAGCCAGAATAAATGAAGGATTTGCCCTATACTCCTCTGAAAGGAATAACAAAGAGGCAAAATGTGTTCAGGATGCTTTTTCACCCCCTTAGAATTCGTGACCATTTTTCAGCTACACGGAATACAATAAATACGTGATCATATAAAACAAAAAGTAATGCGTGTGTTTTTAATAGCTATGAGTCCCTAGATGTGTGTGAATTTGTATTTTATTTGTGTGTGTGTTCATTATGTTGTGTTGTCCCTATTCTGGCTCTGTCTTGAGTCGGCCACCCCCTAAAAAAACACACACAAAAACAAAAAATTAAAAGAGGAAAAATGGGGATTGGACCTGAGTTTATAGTATATTATAGTATATTAAAGTATAGTATAATATAGTATATTATAGTATATTAAAGTATAGTATAATATAGTATATTATAGCTTTGAGTACGAGGAACACTTACTTGCATCACGGTGAAAATACAAATTGGACACAAGGACCAATCGTGACCATCTCATATATTTACCGATGTTCATCAAGGTCATCCACAATCCTAACCGTCGTCGCTATGCTTTTTGTTGAGAGAGCCACGAATTAGTTTTGACCGAGAGAGAGAGATTTTAATTTGTCACTATCTAGTTTCGGATCACGCGTCCCTCTTGAGGAGGGGGGGGGGGGGGGGTGGAGGAGGAGCAGGAGCTTCTGGACCCCCTTCTCCCCCATGCTTAGCGCCATTAGATTTTAGATATTTAGACATTCGATCAGTTTGGCGGTTACCAGACTTTCCGTGCCATTTAGGTGTCGATTTAGGAGGAACCGGCCTTTGGCCAGGTAATTTTTCTATTGAAAACATGCACACATTTATCTCGAAGGCGGGTTTTGGGGTATCTCTTTAAGCTTGATGGAGGTCTAGGAAGGACACTAAAAAATCAAATAAATATATATATATATATATATATATATATATCTCATCACAATGGATCACACGCGTCCCTCCTAAGGGGGGGGGGGGGGGGACTTACGGACCCCCTTCTCCCTCATGCTTAGCGCCATTAGATTTGAGATATTTAGACATTCAATTAGTTTGCCGATTACCAGACTATTCGTGCCATTTGGGTGTCGGTTTATGAGGAACAGGCTTTTGGCCAGGGCATCTTTCTATTGAAAACATCCACAATTATATCTCGAAGTTTTTTTTTGGGGGGTATCTGTTTAAGCTTGATGGAGGTCTAGGTAGGAAACTAAAAAAAAACGAATACACGAATTAATATACTGTGTATCTCCCCTTAATCCCTCTCACCACACTGGGTCAGAAACAAAAAAGCCCAGAACCCAGGGTCCAGAGAATCTATTCTCTGGACCCTGCCAGACCCTATACCATAGCTATACAGTATGTGTGTCTATGCAGAAAACTCCCGTTATTTTCTAAATGGCCAAATGTTTGTCCTGGATAGAATGTTCAGTCAAGATATACATTAATTCATACTACAAATATTTGTTTGTATTTTGTAATACTTATTCTCAATAACTAAGGTAACTTAAATGCTTGAGGCAACATTTTATACACCGAAGCTTATGTATATACTGTGTACTCAACATAATTATGTTCTTGTATGATCCTACTTAAAACATACTATTTGATAAGAAATTTGTATTTTTCCAAATTGTTCATGTAGGCGTTTGCGTTAGAATTGTGTGATTTTAATTTTAACCCTTACATAAGCTTTTAATTCAAAAGAGATTCCAGTAAGAACACGTTACGAAATCATACTCACTTTGACTGTCGATATTTGACACTACGTCAAGATTAACTTTCCTCAAAACTAATGATTGCAGCTTCATTTAAAATTCATATTAATAATTAGATGCAATTTAGTATTGTGTTTAGCTTCACTGTTTGATTATTAAATATAAACACACATGAAAGAATATTGTTACGCTGACAATGATAATAATAATATTTTAATATCATATATACTAATATTGTGAATTATTAATTATATTACGTACATAACCATGTGTACAGTATATAGTCTAAATATATATATATATATATATATATATATATATATATATATATATATATATATATATATAATATATATAAACAACAAAACAATAACATAGAGCATTTCAATCCAATATTTATAACGCATTAACACATAATGAATTAATATATCTACAATTTACCAGATATTTACCAATGGCACAGTCTGTAGGCATTTTCATAATATTCTGTAATCAGTGGGTATAGCAATATATAAAACTGCGGTCACGACTAGTAAATACCATGCTTGTTTTACGAACAAGAGAACTTCTGTCACTTAATGTTGGAAGTATCCATAAGGTTTTCCTCGTTGTAATTTTTAGTTGCACATTATGATTGATGATTAAAAAAGAGAAACGAAAAGGCTTTCACTTTCTCATCGTTAAGACAAGGTCGTACGTCTGGACGATTGTTTTCGTTACTCGGTGAAAAACAACTCGAAATACTGTCCAAAATATTGTTGGAATGTGCATACATTTACAAGTTTAAGGGGAGGCAGACCGTTTGTTTGGTCTATTAATTCATTTATTCACATGTTTTTTTTAGTTTCCTCCCTAGACCTCCATCAAGTTTATAAAAACACCCCCTAGACCCCCCTTCAAGATAAATTTGTAAATTTTTCGGTAGAAAACTTTCCCGGCCGAAGGCCGGTTCCTCTTAATATTGCAGGCTCGCTATCGCTCGCCAGGAAATAATCGACACCTAAATGGCACGAAAGGTCTTAAAATTGACAACGAAATGGGGCGAAAGGTGTTAAAATCGCCAAACTAATGGGCCGAACGTCTTATAATCTCAAAACTAGTGAGGCTAAACATTAGGGAGAAGGGGATCCAGAAAAACGGTCTGCCTCCCCTTAACTGTTCAATGAAATATAACTCTTTGTAACAAGTACAGTATATGTCCGTGATTATAATTGTCTGTCCATGTGCGTGTCCAAGCGAGCGGCCATGTGTGTATTTTTAGTGATGCGGGCACGTCCTTAAGGGGGGTCATCGGTCTTTTGTTTATCTTTCTCCCCTTTTCTCTCTTTCCCTGGCTTGTATCCATTTGGCCCCATTCAGCCAACTGTTTTAAGACGTGTATCCCCATCCAGGTGTATATTTCTTCCTGGCGAGCGATAGCGAGCCAGCATTGTATGGAGAAATCCGGCTTCGCCGGAGAAATTTTTCTATCGAAAAATTTACAAATTTAGCTTGCTGTCAAAACAAAAATATATATATGCTGGCTCGCTACCGCTCGCCAGGAAAATATTGATACTTGGATGGGGGTAAACGTCTTAAAACAGTAGGCTGAAGGGGGCCGAATGGATACAAACCAAAGAGAGAGGGAGAGAAAGAGAAAACAAGCGAGGTGGGCTCCCTTAAGCATGCAGGGCCGGTGTAAATCTCTCTCCCTCTTTTATAATTAGTATGCAGGTTTGTCTTAACTAATTACGGATGCGGTTACCCTCCCGAGCGTGTACTTATGCGTGTATAATGACGACTTGCACCTTCACGAAACCGAGACTGGACACCTGGCGATTCGTTTGCTATAAGGAGCGTCTAAGTTAGCTATAATTCATATTTTTTATTATGTTTTTCACCAACCCACTTGACTTCTAAACTCAATTACTGAAATCAACAAATACATGTGACACTCCAAGGACTCGAACCTAGGATACTCACACCGAAATGACGCGCATATATTCATTACTCTTATCAGGTAAGGTGTAGTAATTTTGTCGATTCATATTTTGCTATGAGATCAGTTGAGGCACTTTGACTCTACGCTGTAAAAATGTATACAGGGTGTTCAGAAAACATGTGTACAAAATGAAATGGGTGATAGGGAACACAGAATTAAACATTTTGTACTCCATGGAGGTATGTCCAAAAATGCTTCCTTGCGGTGCTACAGGGTAGACAGTTTCAACGTAATTTCTCTAAATGTGTACCCTAACTTCTCTGTGAGTAATCCGTTTACATACAAACATGGTAATTTAATGTACACAACAGTATGAACATTACTTTATTAATGTCAGTACACTGCAAAAACAAAAGAACATTAAATTGAAGAGAAGATTAACAATCATTAATCATCAGTCAGAACTGCTTACTGAACGAAGATGTCTTATGTCATACTGTTGTGTACATTAAATTACCATGTTTGTATGTAAACGGATTACTCACAGAAGTTAGGGTACAAATTTAGGGAAATTACGTTGAAACTGTCTACCCTGTAGCACCGCAAGGAAGCATTTATGGACATACCTCCATGGAGTACAAAATGTTTAATTCTGTGTTCCCTATCACCCATTTCATTTTGTACACATGTTTTCTGAACACCCTGTATACCATAAATAAGGCAAATCATAAGCGTTTTAAGGGGAGGCATTTAGTTTGTTTCCTAGACCTCCATCAAGCTTAAAATTACACCCCCTTGAGTCCCTTTCAAGACATATTTGTACATTTTTCGGTAGAAAAATGTCCCGGCCGAAGGCCGGTTTCACTTAAATTACAGGCTCGCTATCGCTCGCCAGGATAAAATTGACACCTGAATGGCACGAACGGTCTTTATATGGGGTGAAAGTTCTTAAAATCGCTAAACTAATGGGGCAAACGTTTTATAATATCAAAAGCAATGGGGCTAAACATGAGGGAGAAAGGGGGTCAAGAAAAAAAATCCCTTAAGTGGAGATCTCCCCTTAATGTCTGACGTGTGCGAATTTGAACCCGTAAGCGATTGAAACTCTTTATTATTTGCACCATTTGGTTACTTTACAATTATACGTTCAATGTTGTACAGCGTAACTCACGGTGCCATTGTAGGTTATCCGTAAGATTAGGAAATGTGTGATGGCGCTATAGTCTATTCGCTGTACGTAGGCGAGACATCATGACCTCTAACCTCTGTAACTCAAAAACGACTAGAGTAATCGAGCTTATATTTCTACCATTTGGGAAGAGTCAGTCAAGGAATACTGTAGATGTGGACATTTACAGCCAATTTGCTCTAGCCCTTTTTGAGTTACAGAGGATAGAGGTCATGATTCTCTCGCCTACTTACAGCTAATAGACCATAGTATTTGGTGCCACACTAGGTTAGTTTAAAAGTGCCATTTAGGTGTCGATTGTTTCCTGCCGAGCGATAGCGAGCCTGTAATTTTAAGAGGAACCGGCCTTCGGGTGGGACATTTTTCTACCGAAAAATGTACAAATTGATCTTGAAGGGGTCCTTTTTTTTTTTTTTTTTTTTTTTTTTTTTTTTTTTTACAGCTAGGGAGGAAACTTAATAATACAAAGATAAACCAGTAAGCAAATATATACGCCCATTTCCCCCTTAAGGTGGGTCACCTGCTTTTTTTATTTATTTCCTTTTCTCTTTCTTTTTCTTGTATCCATCTCGGCCCCATTTAGCCAACTATTTTAAGACGTTTATTCCTATCTAAGTGTCGGATTACTTCCTGGCGAGCGATAGCGAGCCAGCGTTATATGAGAGAAATCCGGCTTTGCCGGAGAAATTTTTCTATCGAAAAATGTACACATTTAGCCTGCTGTCAATTTTTGTTTTAAATATACTGGCTCGCTACCGCTCACCAGTACAAAATTGACACCTGGATGGGGGGTAAACGTCTTTAAAACAATAGGCTGAATGGGGGCCAGAGAAAGAGAGAAAGTGAGAGAGTATAAAAGCAGGTCACCCCCCCTTAATGAAGAACGTCTAAGAGTCGCAGTGGTAAAAACAAACTCGCCTAGCCTCCTACGACTCCCACATATCCTGCCCTGCCGTACCCAAGCCATGCCTCTTGAACTATCACTGTACCATGTATATACCTTGATCCTTCACTTTCCCCTCTCTTGACTTTTTTCTTAATTACCTCTTGCAGTCCTTCCCCTTTCATGTGACACCCCTTTTTTAGTTCTTCACTTCCGTCCTTCCTGCCTTTCTTCCTTCCTTCCTTCCTTCCTTCCTTATTTCCTTCATTCCTTATTTCCTTCCTTCATTCCTTCCTTCCCTTCCTGCTTTACTTTTGTTTTCCCTTCTGTCTGTCTGTCGTTCTGTCTTTCGTTCGTTCGTTCTTTCTTGCTTTCCTTCTTTCTTTCTTGCTTGCTTGCTTGCTTTCTTTCTTGCTTGCTTGCTTGCTTGCTTTCTTTCTTTCTTTCTTTCTTTCTTTCTTTACCCCTCTCCCATCTCCTGTTCTCTCTTTCCGTCCCTGTTCTTCGTTTCCACTCTCCTCCCTTCCCCTAAACCCCCAATTCCCACGCCTCCTGCCCTCTCTTCTCCCATGTGCCTTCCTCTCTCCCTTTCCAATGCATGTGTCTCTTATTCAATTTTCTCTCTTATCCTCCTCTTCCTCCTCCATTTCCTCTCTTGACTTTCCTTCCTATTACGGCCTTTTCTCCTTCCTTCTTCATCCCTTGCTTCCGTCACCTATTTCCCCTCCTGTTCCTTCTCCTCTTATTCGTTCCTTCTACGTTCCCTTCTTTTTGCTTCGCTTACTTCCCTCCGTTTTACCCTCCCGTCCCATTTCCTCCCTATTTCTCACCTCGTTTTTCCTTCCTTTCCACCCCCTTTCCCTTTAGTTCCTCTATTCCTTTCCTTCCACCCCCATTCCTCCTTTTCCTTTCAGCCCTTCCCCTCTTTCCCCCTATCCTCCCTTCTCTTCCTATTCCCTTCCAGCCCCCTTCCCCCCTCCCACTCACCCCTCTTCTCCCCCCTATCCTACCTTCCCTTCCTTCCCTTCCTTCCCCCACCCCCTCTTCTCCCTCTGTACCCCTTCCCCTCTTTCCACCTACCTCTCCCTTCCCTTCCTATTCCCTTCCAGCCCCTTCCCCCCACCCCCTTTTCTCCCTCTTCTCCCTTTTTACAACTTACCCTCTCTCCCCCTATCCTCCCTTCCTCCCTTCCTATTCCCTTCCTTCCCCCACCCCCCCCTTCTCCCTCTCACACCTCCTCCCTCCCCTCCCTCCCATACCGACTCCAGGCTTCTTTTGTGAGTAGACTAGCAGCCCATTGCCGAGCTAACAAAAGACTGAGAATGGGCCTCTTTAATATATCATGCTTCTCAATAATGGATTTATGAGCTGGGCTTGACGTTGATCCTGTCTTAGCAGTGATGAATGAACCGGGGTCTCTGCGTTTATTAGCCAGAGAGAGAGAGAGAGAGGAGAGAGAGAGAGAGAGAGAGAGAGAGAGGAGTGAGAGAGAGAGAGGTATAATCTGATATTTGATGTGATAATAAGCATGCGTAGATAAAGGGGTATTCTAAGTGTAATTTCCAATACACCATTAGTTTTTGTTTTCCACTATATTTCTTGTTACCGCAAAATTCGACCACAGCTAAAATTAATTATCAATATTATTATATTTGAATATGCTACGTGGACCCAAGAGCCAATGAACATTAAGGGAGCCCACCTCGCTTGTTTTCTCTTTCTCTCCCTCTCTCTTTGGCTTGTATCCATTCGGCCCCATTCAGCCTACTGTTTTAAGACGTTTACCCCCATCCAGGTGTCAATATTTTCCTGGCGAGCGGTAGCGAGCCGGCATATATATATTTTTGTTTTGACAGCAAGCTAAATTTGTACATTTTGCGATAGAAAAATTTCTCCGGCGAAGCCGGATTTCTCCATACAATGCTGGCTCGCTATCGCTCGCCAGGAAGAAATCGACACCTGGATGGGATAAACGTCTTAAAACAGTTGGCTGAATGGGACCGAAGGGATACAAGCTAGGGAAAGAGAGAAGAGGAGAGAAAGATAAAAAAATAAAAAAAATGTGACCCCCCTTAAGAAGTGACATCCCATAGTCAAGTGGTGTAATCATATACATTGTAGAGTACAGTAAGTCCTTACTTTCTTCTACCATATACTCTCCTAATTGAGACGAGTTTATTGAATACCCTTTCAAATAGATGGTGCTAATGTTTGGTATATTTTCGCTACCTTCGGGCGATTCCCTCCAGCTTAGGAAAGATCACTTAGAATTAGAGTGTGACAATGATATCAATTAACCCTCTAACTCTTACAAATCCCTCTTACATGTATAAAATCCCGTGAAGGTAGCTAGACTAAAGTACAAGTTATGGTGACCTAATTGAAAGGATACAGCTCAGGCAAAGACCCTCATGTGCGGATTAACGATGAAAGAAGGTCACTCGCCTCTCCCCTTTCATATTTTCAGTGGTGGAAGAGGACGTTACCCCGTTTGGGTAATATGATTGGTATTTTTAATAATAGATAATAACATAATTAAGTATAGTTTTTTGACGTAACCTAGAATGTTTTATCCAGTTGTATTCATATGGATTACTTCGTACACAGAGGCTTGTTTACTAGTGGCATACCTCAGTGCCTGTGTGTGTGTGTGTGTGTGTGTGTGTGTGTGTGTGTGTGTGTGTGTGTGTGTGTGTGTGTGTGTGTGTGTGTGTGTGTGTGTGTGTACAAGCGGTGGTGTGCTTAAAGGTACATGACTAAATATGTAGGTTTGCGAGTAGGCCTACTTCAGGTTTGGGGCGACAGTTTAAGTGTACACACTTCTTTAAAATACGTTGAAACGGAATGTTTTAGGTTAGGTAAGATAGGTTAGGTTAGATTAAGTTTGATCTAGATAGTTTTATTTCGGGTTAAAACGTCGAAAAAATGTACTCGTAAGCATGCATAATTAACGTTCTGTACCGATAAACACACCACCGCTTGTGTGTGTGGTGTGTGTGTGTGTGTGTGCGGTGTGTGTGTGTGCGAGGATAATAATTGTGTCTAGTGAGGATTGGAGGTGGTGTTTGGAGATGGTGTCGGAGATGGGCTGAGGGGGAGGAGGAGATAAAGTCATTCCTCTCTCGATTAGCGTCATTCTTGATTTGGGTGGACTATCTGCGGCTTGTTTTCGGGGAGATGAGAGGGAGAGAGAGATTTACATAGATACACTGGCCACACAGACCTTACGATCCAAACGAGGTGGTCAGGACTTAATTCTAGTAGAGACGGCATATCCGATAGAAAAGGAAAGTTGAAGGAAAGGATAGAAAAGAAGAGAGAGAGAGAGAGAGAGAGAGAGAGAGAGAGAGAGAGAGAGAGAGAGAGAGAGAAATACTAATAAAGTGAATGAGATAAAGGGTGAGAATATCAGTGAAAGAGTAAATGAACGATTGGCAGGGAAAACAGAAAGAAAACAAGAGAGAAAGAAAAAGCTATAAACTCCGACTAAGACTCGTTAAGAAAGAGGAAGGAAGGAGGTCTCGCCAGTAAAAGATGTTTACAAAAGAAAGAGAAAGGGAGAGATATAGACAAACACAAAGATAAGGGAAACATAAAATAAAGAAAACACTAGAAACGCCAACTAAAATTCATTAGGAAAGAAGAAGAAAGGAGATCTCAAGAAAACAAAAAATACAAGACTAGGAGAAAAGTGAGACCAATAGAAAACTATAGCCAAAATAAAAATAAATAAATAAGAATAAGAGAAACTAGAAACCCCGACTAAGGCTCCATAGGAAAGAGGAAGGAAGGAAGGAGGTCTCACGAAAAGGAAAAATACAAGAGAAAGTGTGATATATTGACAGATAAAGCTAAAACAAAAACAAAATAAGATCAAGAAAAGACTAGAAACCCCAATTCAGACTCCCTAGGAAGGAAGGAAGGAAGGAGGGAGGAAAGAGGAAAGAGGAAGGAAGCAAGGAAGACAGACAGCAAGAAAGAAAGAAAGAAAGAAAGGAGAGAAGGAGGGAAGGAAGGAAGGAAGGAAGGAAGGAAGGAAGGAAGGAAGGTTTTGCAGCCATTCTCTCCTCCGTGGATATATTCCCCAGTCCATCATCTCACGAGGGCCCAGACAACAACGTGTGTGGTCCGTGGTATTGTAGCGGCTATTGTAGTGGAGTGGGCGGAGAGTGTGTGTGAACCAGGGAGAGGGGGAGAGAGAGAGAGATGGGGGGGGGGGGGTGGGGGGTGGGAGAGTGAGGTATGTGTGTGTAATAGTGAGAAAGAGAGAGAGATTTACATAGATTGACATAGATGCACTGGCAACCCACACACCTTACGATCCACTCGAGGTGGTCAGGACTAAATTCTAGTCGAGATGGCATACCCGATAGAAAAGGAAAGTTGAAGGAAAGGATAGAAAATAAGATGAGAGAGAGAGAGAGAGAGAGAGAGAGAGAGAGAGAGAGAGAGAGAGAGAGAGAGAGAGAGAGAGAGAGAGATTTAACCCCCCTCAGCATTTAAGGGAGCGTTATTCTTCCTTATATTCTGGCTATCAGTAGACGATGTTATTCAGTTTCGCTGTGGGATCTGTGGTCATAAGGAGGGGTGCGATAGATTTTACCCCTTTGATTCCTAGAGAGCCTTCCTAAGCTGAGTAAATGAGTCTAATGCTAGCCAGATGGGAAAATTTGTCCAAATACTGAAAGGGTTATTATTTGATCACCTTTCAGTGCGTGTGATTGTAGTGTAGTAGCGGTCATTAACCTTTACAGTACCGTTGACGTATTTTGGTTTGGATTTCAGCTTGCATTTAGACGGTTTTACGAAGCTTACGCAAGATATATGGTCGCTAAAAGAATTCATTGAGATAGTCTGTAGCCTTTTAATATGGTATACGTCCCTCTCAAGCTGAATAAAATCGTCTAATAGTTGCCACAATATAATGACAATTGATGTTCTTTATTTACCCTTTAATTAAAATTGATGTTCTTTATTTACCCTTTAATTAAAATTGATGTTCTTTATTTACCCTTTGAGTACCGGTGGCCGTCCGTTTAACTTTTATTTTGGGCTACTATAAGACGATTGTATTCAGTTTCAAAAGGGCCTCCAGCAATTACCAGGCTTCAAATTATCTCACTTAAGGGGAGATTTCCACTTGAGGGATTTTTTGCTTTACCCCCTTTCTCCCTCATGTTTAGCCCCATTGCTTTTGAGATTTTAAGACGTCCGCCCCATTAGTTTAGCAATTTTAACAACTTTCACCCCATTTATGTCACTTTTAAGACCATTCGTGCCATTTAGGTGTCGATTTTTTCCTAGCGAGCGATAGCGTGCCTGTAATTTAAGAGCAACCGGCCTTTGGCCGGGACATTTTGCTACCTAAAAATGTACAAATTTATCTTGAAAGGGGGGTCAAGGGGTGGTGTAATTTCAAGCTTGATGGAAGTCTAGGAAACACACTAAATACCTCCCCTTAACCCCTTTTTGCTGCCCTCAGATCCCTCTTAAACTGCATACAAATCCTCTAAATATAGCTAGAACATAATTAAGCAGACGTCGCGGGAACAGCATGGGTTAATTCCTTACCTGATATTTGTATCTCGGATTTTCTGGTAATTTTTCAGAGGCTTCAAAAATGCACAGTCGGATACCATAGTCTCTAGCCCACTCATACACATTTGTGGACCCCATACGTTTTTTGTTTATGCAAATATATCTATTTTGAATTATATTTTGGATAGAACTTGCTTCTCAATAAATAGTATAATATATATAGTTTTGGTAGTTGATATATGGAAAATAATATTGATAAATTAGTTTCCAGAGATATATACTTCCATAATTATATATTATAGGTGAAGTCCACGAATATTTATGAGTGGGCTAGAGACTATGGTATCCGACTGTACCAGAATTATTGATCGCGACTGTGCTGTACGTTCGTGTCTATGTTTGGCTTGCTTGCTTCTTGTGGTGGGTAGAAACCAATAATTGTTGAGAACCAGGAGATTTATTGGGTGCTTTTGTCTCTGTGGTGTGTGTGTGTGTGTGTGCGCTATAGCGTATGTGTGTGTGTCTGTGTATTTGTTTATGTGTGCTTGTTGATGTGAGTGTTTGTGTGTGTGTGCGTGTGCTTTATTTTGTTTAAGAGTGTGTCTGTGTATTTTTTGTATGTGTAGTTGTTGGTGTGCATGTGTGTGTGTGTGTGTGTGTGCGGATGTTCACTTGTGTGGGCCCTTTTGAATAGGTGTGTATATACAGTGTGTGTGTGTGTCTGTGTGTGTGTGTGTGTGTGTGTGTGCTTTTGAGTGTGCCTGTGAGATTGAGTTAGTTTGTATATATGTGTGAAAGTTAGTGTTTGTCATAACTCGTGTGTATTATTGTGAATGTTCGTTTAAGTACAGTATTGTTTACCATTTTTAGTACATCTCCCCCCAACCCCTCCACTGTGTTCTTGTGTGTGAATGTGTGCGTGAGTGAGTGTTTGCGGTTAGTTAAAATAGGACTTCAACCCTTCAACCCTTCTGGATTATTAAGCCAGCACACTGTAAGTCAAGAATAGCGTCAGGACTGGAACCCCTTATCGAGAGCTCCAATCCTTTGTGTGTGAGTGTTTTGGGGGATGTGTGTACAACAATACGTCCACACACCAGTATGATGCATTACCTGAATTACGTTTAGCCTCGGATACGGTGCCTGATGCCTAAAGGACCATTGAGCTGAGTGAATTATAGTGTTGTTTCCCCGCCTATTACCTGCTCGGGGTTTATCGCTCCTGGTTTACTTAAAGGAAGCTTTGAGTGTGCCACACTGTTTAGCGCGACATTTAAACATATTTGCTACGTTATTTTTGTTCAACATTTTCACTACAATTACATATTTTGTTCTTAATCAACTCTCTTATTCTCACAAATCCTTCCATGTATTTATACAATGGCTTAGAGATTTGTTAATGGGTACTTTCATGGTCAGGGACTATTTGAACATTTCCTAATGATGAAATAAAACGGTGGTTAATAACTAGAGCTTTACGGTAACATGATCTTTGGGACTCAAGCAGTTTATCAAAGTAGTTCATCCATATATATATATATATATATATATATACTATATATATATCATATATATATATATATATATATTGTAAAAAAAAACACTTAATATTTATAACATTTGTAGGATTATATGTAAAATTGGAGTGGGCTGACAGTATTTTTGTGCACATATTAATTTGTAATACTTGAAAATAGTGTTTTAGATTAAGTAAAATGAAGTAGATTAGGGTAGGTTAGGCCAAGTTTGATCTGGAGAGTTTTTATTTAAGTTAAAACAGGAAAACATTTACTCTACATTAGGAATCATTTGCATTTGTACCGATTACCACACATAACAGTAGCTTAAAACATTGCGTTTTGTGTGTTGTGTGGGTTTTTTTTTTTTTTTTTTTTTTTTTTTTTTAC